>JAKWBO010001230.1:0-16776 GCA_034336685.1 Luscinia luscinia
ATAATGGGAAATACATGGGAATACAATGGGAAAAACATGGGAAAATAATGGGAAAAACATGGGAAAATAATGGGAATATAATGGGAAATACATGGGAATACAATGGGAAAAACATGGGAATATAATGGGAAAAACATGGGAAAATAATGGGAGAAACATGGGAAAATAATGGGAGAAACATGGGAAAATAATGGGAAAAACATGGGAAAAACATGGGAAAATAATGGGGAAAACATGGGAATATAATGGGAAAAACATGGGAAAATAATGGGAAAACATGGAAAAATGGGAATGGGAACAGGGCCATGTAGTGCTGGGGAAAGGGACCTGGAAAAAACATGGAAAAATGGGAAAAATGGGAAAAACACAGAAAAACAATGGGAAAAATGGGAAAAATGGGAAAAATAGGAATGGGAATTGTGGCTCAGGGGATCCCAGCCAGGAAAAATGGGAATTAGAGTGGGAAAATGGGGATTAGAGATGGGAAAATGGGGGTTGGAGATGGGAAAAAATGGGAATGGCAGGCAGGAAAGATGGGAATTACAGATGGGGAAAATGGGAATTGCAGCTCAGGGGAATCACACTCAGGAAAAACAGGAATTACAGGCAGGAAAAAATGGGAATGACAACTGGGTAAGATGGGAATGCCATTTGGAAAAATGGGAATTACAGCTGGGAATGGTAGCTGGAAAAACAGGGATTATGGGTAGAAAAGGGGGAATTCCAGTAGGAAAAGTGGAAATTCCAGCTGGAAAAGCAGGAATTACAGACAGGAAAGTGGGAATTCCAATAGGAAAAATGGGAATTCCAGCTGGGAAAGCAGGAATTATGGACAGAAAAGTGGGAATTCCAGTAGGAAAAATGGGAATTTCAGCTGGAAAAACAGGAATTATGGACAGAAAAGTGGGAATTCCAGTAGGAAAAGTGGAAATTCCATCTGGAAAAGCAGGAATTACAGACAGGAAAGTGGGAATTCCAGTAGGAAAAATGGGAATTCCAGCTGGAAAAGTGGGAATTCCAGCTGGAAAATTGGGAATGGCAGCAGGAAAATCAGGAATGTTGGATTCCAACGTTGCCTCACCCAGGATTCCCTTCTGGTCAGGTTTGATCAGGGACTGGAACCAGGAATTGTTGGAGTTGAGCAGGAATCCATAGAGCAGCCGGGTGACCTGGGAAAACCCCGGAATTCCCTCAGGGAAAAGCAGGAACAGGGATCCCAGGGGTGGGAGGGAAAGGAGGGGGAATTCTGGGGAATTGGGAGTCCCAGGGAAATCTGGGATTCTAATTCCAGAGATTTCAGGTACAGGGATCCCAGGGAAATTCGGGGTTCCAATCCCAGGAATTTTAGATAAATCAGAGATACTAATTCCAGGAAAATTGGGGATTCCAATTCCAGGGATTTCAGGGAAATTGGGGATGCCAGGGAATTTGGGATTCTAATTCCAGGGATTTCAGGTCTAGGGATCCCAGTTCCAGGAAAATTGGGGATTCTAATTCTGGGAATTTCAGATAAATGGGGGATTTAAATTCCAGGAAAACTGGGGATTCTAATTCCAGGGATTTCAGGGAAATTTGGGATCCCAGGGAAATTTGGGATTCTAATTCCAGGGATTTCAGGTACGGGAAAATTGGGGATTCTAATTCTGGGAATTTCAGGTAAATGGGGGATTTGAATTCCAGGAAAATTGGGGATTCTAATTCCAGGGATTTCAGGGAAATTTGGGATCCCAATTCCAGGGATTTCAGGGAAATTGGGGATACCAGAGAAATCTGGGATTCTAATTCCAGGACTTTCAGGTCCAGGGATCTCAGGGAAATTCGGGATTCCAAACCCAGGAATTTCAGGAAAATCAGGGATTCTAATTCCAGGAAAATTTGGGATTCTAATTCCAGGGATTTCAGAAAAAATGGGAATTCCAATCCCAGGAATTTCAGGAAAATCAGGGATACTAATTCCAGAGAAATTGGGAATTCCAATCCTAGGAATTTCAGGAAAATTAGGGATACTAATTCCAGGGAAATTGGGGATTCTAGTTCCAGGAATTTCAGGAAAATTTGGGATTCTAATTCCAGGGACTCCAGGAAAATGGGGCATTCCAGGACAGCCGTGGGTCCCCAGCCCAGAATTCCCAGAATTCCCAGAATTCCAGCATTCCTACCGTTTTGGGATCTGCTTTGATGCTCTCAGTGCTGCCAGTTCCTCCTGCCAGCGAGAACAGAGCCCGGGCCAGCAGCGTGCTCACCTCGGCCAGAGCCTGCAGGAAGGGAATCCAGGAATTCTGGGAATTCTGGGAATTCCTGGGAACACAGCCTGGATCTGCAGCCAGCCCCATCTCTGTGATCCCAACGCTCCCAGATCCTTCCTGCCCTTATTCCCGGATTTCCCCCCATTTCCCATGTTCCCAAATCCCTCTGGATTCATTCCCAAACGTTTTCCCACCATCTCCCCATTCCCAAATCCCTCAGGATTTATTCCTGCTCCTTTTCCACGCTTCTCCTCCCTCTCTCAATCCCAAATTCCTCCCAGCCCCTTCCCACATTTTTCCATCTTTTCCCACTTTTCCCCCTCTCCCCCTCCTCCAAGTCCCATTCCCACCCAAATTCCAAATCCAGAACCCCAGGAACCCCCTGGATCCCAAATCCCAGATCCTGGATCTCAGGAATTCCCAGATCCCAAATCCCAGGAATTCCCCTGGATCCCAAATTCCAGATCCTGAATCCCAGGAATCCCCTGGATCCCAAATCCCAGCTCCCAAATCCCAGGAATTTCTGAGAATTCCGACTCTCTGGAATCCCCCATGATCCCAAATCCCAGATCCCAAATCCCAGGAATTCCCAGACCCCAAATCCCAGGAACTCCCCACGATCCCAAATCCCAGAAATTCCCAGCGATCCCAAATCCCAGGAATTTCCAGATCTCGATTCCCAGGAATCCCCCATGATCCCAAAATCCCAGGAATTCCAACTCCCAGGAACTCCCCACGATCCCAAATCCCAGGAATTCCGACTCCCAGGAACTCCCTGGATCCCAAATCCCAGATCCTGAATCCCAGGAATTTCTGGGAATTCCCACTCCCAGGAACTCCCCAGGCTCCCAAATCCCAGGAATTCCTGGGAATTCCCACTGCCAGGAGCTCCCCATGATCCCAAATCCCAGGAATTCCCAGGAATTCCGACTCCCAGGAACCCCCTGGATCCCAAATCCCAGATCCCAAATCCCAGGAATTTCCAGGAATTCCCACTCCCAGGAACTCCCCACGATCCCAAATCCCAGGAATTTCCAGGAATTCCCACTCCCAGGAACTCCCCACAATCCCAAACCCCAGGAATTCCCAGGAATTCCCACTCCCAGCACTCCCCAGGCTCCCAGACCCCAGGAATTCCCGGGAATTCCCACTCCCAGAACTCCCCACAATCCCAAACCCCAGGAATTCCCACTCCCAGGAACTCCCCAGGCTCCCAAACCCCAGGAATTCCCGGGAATTCCCACTCCCAGAACTCCCCAGGCCCCCAAACCCCAGGAATTCCGGGACCGCGCCGGCGGGACCTGGGCGGTGTCGGTGACGAACTCCAGGCGCTGCTCGGCCGTCAGCCCCGCGGGGTAGCGCAGCCCGATGCTCTCGGCCGTGTCGTAGATGCTCTGGAAATACCTGGGAAGGAAAACCGGGAAAAGTCCGGGATGGGGCCGGGAATTCCCATCCTGCTGGGAAAGAGATCCGGGAATTCTGAATCTGCTCCTGAGGGATCTTCCAGGATTAACAAGGAGGGTTTGGAATTTTCTCTTCCTAAACTTTTCTGGTTGGAATTCCAGGGATGTTCCAGGCTGGAATTTCAGAGCCCATTCCATGAGCTGGGAGGAAAAAATTCCCGAGGGATCCAAGGAAAAGATTGGAATTCCAACAGGCTTCATCGATTAATGATTCATTATTAATTGATGGAATTCCAAGGGAACTCCAAATTCTCACATCCCTGGGAAATCCAGGATGATCCCACAGGAATCCCAGAGCTGGGATTTGGCGTTTTTGGGATTCCCAAATTCCTTTGGAAAAGCCGGATCGGGGTCACAAGGGGGATGATCCCAAAATAAAAAAAAAACCGCTGGAACTGGAGAGGAAACATCCCAAAATAATCCCATTAAAAATTCCAGGAGCAGCCTCCGGAAGCGCAGCTGCGGCTCCGGCTCCTCCCGGGCTCGGGGCCAGGAATCTTCTCCCAAAAAAAAAAAAAAAACAAAAACACTCCGGAATTTTCCTCTCGCCTGTCCGAGCAATTCCCTCGCGCTCCTCCGAGCATTCCCAGAATTCCCACCAGACAGGATTCCCACGGGAACGGCGGAATTGGGCTCAAAAATCCCGGATTTTCGGGTGGAAAAGGGAACCCAGCCCCATCCTGGGGTTTTTTTTGGGATGGGATTCCCATGGGAAAAGTGAAATCCTGCTGGAATGTCCAGAATTCCTGGATTTTTAGCTGCTGTGGAATTCCTAGAATTCCCAGATTTTTTTACCTGTCCCAGAATTCCTGGATTTTTTACCTTGGAATTCCCAGAATTCCCTGATTTTGTACCTGCTCTGGAATTCCCGGAATTCCCAGAATTCTCAGATATTTTACCTGCTCCAGAATGCCCAAAATTCCCACTTTTTTAACCTGCCCCAGAATTCCCAGAATTCATGGATTCCGGAATTCCCAGAATTCCTGGATTTCCAAGGAATTCTCATTTTTTAACCTGCTCCAGAATCCCCAAATTCCCATTTTTTTACCTGCTGCAGAATCCCAGAATCGCCAGAATTCCCATTTTTTAACCTGATCCAGAATTCCAAAATTCCCGGAATCCCCAGAATTCTCATTTTTTAACCCATTCTAGAATTCCCAGAAGCCCCAGAATTCCTTTTTTTTTTAAAACCTGCTCCAGAATCCCAGAATTCCCAATTTTTTTACCTGATCCAGAATGCCCGAATTCACGGAATTCCCCTTTTTTTACCTGCTCCAGAATCCCAGAATTCCCATAATTCCCCTTTATTTTACCTGATCCAGAATCCCAGAATTCCCAGAATTCCCTTTTTAAAACCTGATCCAGAACCTCAGAATCCCAGAAACCCCAGAATTCCCATTTTTTTACCTGCTCCAGACTCCCCGGAATCCCCGGGATTCCCGTTTTTTAACCCATTCTAGAATTCCCAGAAGCCCCAGAAGCCCCAGAATTCCTTTTTTTTTTTTTCCACCTGCTCCAGAATTCCCAGAATTCCCGTTATTCCCGCCCCTCACCTGTTGTGGAAGGCTGCCCGGTGGTCGCTCAGCACCACCCCCGGGATGCTCCGGGACCTCAGGAACCTCTGGAACGACGAGGGCGGGAGGGGCTGCGAATGCTGCGGCTCCTGCAGGGAAACGCTGGAGCTGGAGCTGCGGAGCACTTCCAGCAGATTCTGCACCTGGAAAAGCACAGGGAGAGCTGGGAATGCTGGGAATGCTGGGAATTCCAGGAATTCTGGGAAGGGGGACAAGCAAAGAGCTGAAATCCTGCTGGAAATCCCGGATTTGTGGTCGGAATATCCATGGAAAACAGAATTCGGGATCAGCCACGGGGAGGGTTGGGGTGGAATTATCATTGGGAATTTGGGATGGAATTCCCACTGGGAATTTGGAAGGATTGGAATTCCAATTGGGAATTTGGGATGGAATTCCCATTGGGAATTTGGAAAGATTGGAATTCCCATTGGGAATTTGGAAGGATTGGAATTCCAATTGGGAATTTGGGATGGAATTCCCATTGGGAATTTGGAAAGATTGGAATTCCAATTGGGAATTTGGGATGGAATTCCCACTGGGAATTTGGAAGGATTGGAATTCCAATTGGGAATTTGGGATGGAATTCCCAGGAGGAATTTTAAAGGTTGGAATTCCAATTGGGAATTTGGGATGGAATTCCCAGTGGGAATTTGGAAGGATTGAAATCCCCATTGGGAATTTGGGATGGAATATCCAGTGGGAATTTGGAAATAATTGCCATTGGGAATTTGGAAATACTGGAATTGCCCCCAGGAATTTTAAAGACTGGAATTCCAATTGGGAATTTGGGATAGAATTCCTATAGCAAATTTGGAAAGGATGGAATTTCCATTGGGAATTTAGGATGGAATTCCTATCGCGAATTTGGAAAGGATGGAATTCCCACGGAGAATTTGGGATGGAATTTCCATTGGGAATTTGGAAAGGTTGGAATTCCCAACGCGAATTTGAAAATATTGGAATTCCCATTGGGAATTTAGAAAGGCTGGAATTCCCATTGGGAATTTGGGTTGGAATTTCCACTGGGAATTTGGAAAGGATGGAATTACCATTGGGAATTTGGGATGGAATTCCCATCGAGAATTTGGGATGGAATTTCCATTGGAAATTTGGGAGGAAATTCCCACAGGAAAGCAGCAATCCTGTCCAGGATTCTGGATTTTGCTGGGAATATCCCAGGAATTGGGTCAGACTTTGGGATTTTTTTGGGAAAGGCTCGTGGGGATTTTTTGGGATGGGAACATTCCCGGGATTCCAGGCTCACCTGGGATTCCACGGATTGGTTCTGGCGGGAAATGGGATCCGTGTGCATCCAGAGCACGGAGTCGTTCCGGAGGGAAACCTGGAAAACAGCAGGGAAAGTCAAAATCCCCCTGGGATGGGAATTCCTGGGGAAATCCCCCTGGGATGGGAATTCCTGGGGAAATCCCCCTGTGGTGGGAATTCCTGGGGAAATCCCCCTGGGATGGGAATTCCTGAGAAAAATCCCCCTGGGATGGGAATTCCTGGGAAAACTCAGGGAATTACAGGTGAAAGTCAGGGAATTCTGTGGGGAAACTCTGGAATTCTGGGAAAAACTCAGGGAATTCTGGGGGGAAATTCAGGGAATTCCAAGGAAAACTCAGGGAATTCTGAGGGGAATCTCAGGGAATTCCAGGGAAATGGAGCCCCTGAGAGTGAACCCCAGACCTGGGATTCCTGGGAATGTTTCCCTCTGGGATTCCTGGGAATGTTTCCCTCTGGAATTCCTGGGAATGCTCCCTCTGGAATCCCTGGGAATGTTTCCCTCTGGAATTCCTGGGAATGTTTCCCTCTGGAATCCCTGGGAATGCTCCCTCTGGAATCCCTGGGAATGCTCCCTCTGGGATTTCTGGGAATGTTCCCTCTGGAATTCCTGGGAATGCTCCTCTGGAATCCCTGGGAATGATCCCTCTGAGATTCTGGGAATGCTCCCTCTGGAATTCCTGGGAATGTTCCCTCTGGAATTCCTGGGAATGATCCCTCTGGGATTCTGGGAATGTTCCTCTGGAATTCCTGGGAATGCTCCTCTGGAATTCCTGGGAATGTTTCCTCTGGAATTCCTGGGAATGCTCCTCTGGAATTCCTGGGATTGTTTCCCTCTGGAATTCCTGGGAATGCTCCTCTGGAATTCCTGGGAATGTTTCCTCTGGAATTCCTGGGAATGTTTCCCTCTGGAATTCCTGGGAATGTTTCCTCTGGGATTTCTGGGAATGTTCCTCTGGGATTCCTGGGAATGCTCCCTCTGGAATTCCTGGGAATGTTCCCTCTGGAATCCTGGGAATGTTCCCTCTGGAATTCCTGGAATGCTCCCTCTGGGATTTCTGGGAATGTTCCCTCTGGAATTCCTGGGAATGTTCCCTCTGGAATTCCTGGGAATGATCCCTCTGAGATTCTGGGAATGCTCCCTCTGGAATTCCTGGGAATGTTTCCCTCTGGAATTCCTGGGAATGATCCCTCTGGAATTCCTGGGAATGTTTCCTCTAGAATTCCTGGGAATGTTTCCTCTGGGATTTCTGGGAATGCTCCTCTGGAATCCCTGGGAATGCTCCTCTGGGATTCTGGGAATGATCCTCTGGGATTCTGGGAATGCTCCCTCTGGAATTCCTGGGAATGCTCCCTCTGGAATTCCTGGGAATGTTCCCTCTGGGATTCTGGGAATGCTCCCTCTGGAATTCCTGGGAATGCTGCCTCAGGAATGTTTTGCTCTGGAATTCCTGGGAATGTTCCCTCTGGAATTCCTGGGAATGCTGCCTCAGGAATGTGCCAGACCTGGCCCAGCTCCAGGAAGGCGCCGATGTTCTCCAGGCGCAGCGGGAATTTCTCCTGCTCCATGTCAAAGACCAGCCGGGAGCTGCCGATGTAATCGAAGGTTTCCTGGAAAAGAGGAAAATTTCTGGAATTCTGGAGGTGGGGGAGGGAAAGGGGAAGGGAAAAGGGAAAAAAGGAAAAGGGGAAAAAGGGAAAAGGGCAAAGAAAAAGAGGAAAGGAAAACGGAAAAAGGGAAAAGGGGAAATTAAAAGGGCAAAGACAAAGAGGAAAGGGAAAAGGGAAAGGGAAAAGGGAAAAGAGAAAGGGAAAAGGGAAAAGGGAAAAGGGAAAAGAAAAAAGGAAAAAGGAGAAAGGGAAGAGGAAAAAGGGAAAAGGAGAAGGGGAAAGGAAAAGGGGAAAGGCAAAAGCCCCTTCCCAAAGGCTGCTCCAGGATCTGGGATTGATCCCAAGGATCCAGGGACAGATGCCAAGGGAATTTCTGGATTGTCACCCCTGGAAGAACAGGACATTCCTGGGAAGCTGCTGGGATCCCAATCCCACCCAAAAACCAGGGAAAAACTCCTTGTCAAGGACTAGTCTGGGATCTGGGATTGATCCCGAGGATTTGGGGCCGATCCCGGGAATTTGGGGATGGGATTGATCCCAAGGGTTTGGGGTTGAGATCCCAATGATTTGGGGCTGATCCCGAGGATTTGGGGCCGATCCCAAGGATTTAGGGTTGGGATCTCAAGGATTTGGGGCCAATCCTGAGGATTTGGGGCCGATCCCGATGATTTGGGGTTGATCCCAAATATTTGGGGCTGATCCCAAGGATTTGGGGCCAATCCCGTGGATTTGGGGTGGAGATCCCAAGGATTTGGGGTTGATCCCATGGATTTGGGGGCCAACCCTAACGATTTGGGGCTGAACCTGAGGATTTGGTGCCAATCCCAAGGATTTAGCGCCAATCCTGAGGATTTGGGGCTGATCCCAAGGGTTTGGTGCCAATCCCAAGGATTTGGGGCTGATCCCAATGATTTGGGTTGAGATCCCAAGGATTTGGGGCTGATCCCAAGGATTTGGGGTGGAGATCACAAGGATTTGGGGTTGAGATCCCATTGATTTGGGGCAAATCCCAAGGATTTGGGGCCGATTCTGAGGATTTGGGGTTGATCCCAAGGATTTGGGGCCAACCCTAACGATTTGGGGCTGATCCTGAGAATTTGGGGCCAATCCGTGGATTTGGGGTGAAGATCCCAAGGATTTGGGGTTGATCCCAAGGATTTGGGGCTGAGATCCCAAGGATTTGGGCCGATCCCAAGGATTTGGGGCTGATCCCATGGATTTGGGGCCGATCCCAAGGATTTGGGGCCGATTCTGAGGATTTGGGGTTGATCCCAAGGATTTGGGGCCAACCCTAACGATTTGGGGCTGATCCTGAGAATTTGGGGCCAATCCCGTGGATTTGGGGTGGAGATCCCAAGGATTTGGGGTTGATCCCATGGATTTGGGGTTGATCCCAAGGGTTTGGGGCCGACCCTAACTATTTGGGGCTGATCCTGAGAATTTGAGGCCGATCCCGTGGATTTGGGGTGGAGATCCCAAGGATTTGGGGTTGATCCGATGATTTGGGGTGGAGATCCCAAGGATTTGGGGTTGATCCCGATGATTTGGGGTTGAGATCCCAAGGATTTGGGGCCGATTCTGAGGATTTGGGGCTGAGATCCCAAGGATTTGGGGCTGATCCCAAGGATTTGGGGCTGATCCCATGGATTTGGGGTGGAGATCCCAAGGGTTTGGGGTTGAGATCCCATTGATTTGGGGCCGATTCTGAGGATTTGGGGCTGATCCCATGGATTTGGGGTGGAGATCCCAAGGATTTGGGGCCGATCCCAAGGATTTGGGGCTGATCCCATTGATTTGGGGCTGATCCCATGGATTTGGGGTGGAGATCCCAAGGATTTGGGGCCAGCCCCAGGGAATCCCAGGCTCTCACCCCCTGGAAGAAGACGAACAGGACGTTCCTGGGCAGCTGCTGGGCCCCCGGGGCTGCCTGCAGGGCCTGGGCAGCCGCCAGCAGCGACACGAAGGAACCGACGGCGGCCTCGGCCCCGGGGGCCACGTTCCAGAAAAAGGAGTGGCTGTCCACCTGGGAGAGGGGAAACACAGGGAATGAGCCAGGAGAACACAGGGAATGGTCCAGAAAAATACAGGGAATAGTCCAGGAAAATACTGGGAATGTTCCAGAAAAAGGAGTGGCTGTCCACCTGGGAGAGAGGAAACACAGGGAATGAGCCAGGAAAATACAGGGAATGGTCCAGAAAAATACAGGGAATAGTCCAGGAAAATACTGGGAATGTTACAGAAAAAGGAGTGGCTGTCCACCTGGGAGAGGGAGAAACACAGGGAATGAGCCAGGAGAATACAGGGAATGGTCCAGAAAAATACAGGGAATAGTCCAGGAAAATGCAGGGAATGTTACAGAAAACCACTGAGAATATACCAAAAAATACAGGGAATGTTCCAGAAAAAGGAGTGGCTGTCCACCTGGGAGAGGGGAAACACAGGGAATGAGCCAGGAAAATACTGGGAATGGTCCAGAAAAACACAGGGAATAGTCCAGGAAAATACTGGGAATGTTACAGAAAACCACTGAGAATATACCAAAAAATACAGGGAATGTTACAGAAAAATACTGGGAATGGTCTAGAAAAACACAGGGAATGGTCCAGAAAAATACAGGGAATAGTCCAGGAAAATACTGGGAATGTTACAGAAAAAGGAGTGGCTGTCCACCTGGGAGAGGGAGAAACACAGGGAATGAGCCAGAAAAATACAGGGAATGGCCCAGGAAAACACTGAGAATGTCCCAGAAAAATACAGGGAATGTTCTACAAAAATACAGGGAATGGTCCAGAAAAATACTGGGAACATTACAGAAAAATACTGCTAATGTTCCAGAAAGATACAAGGAATGGTCCAGAAAAACACAGGGAATGGTCCAGAAAAATACAGGGAATGGTCCAGGAAAATACAGCGAATGGTCCAGGAAAATACTGGGAATGTTCTAGAAAAATATATTGACTGGTCCAGGAAATTACAGTGAATGTTCCAGAAAAATATAGGGAATGTTCTAGAAAGATACAGGGGATGTTCCAGAAAAATACTGAGAATGTTACAGAAAAATACAGGGAATGGTCCATGAGTTTCCCAGGATATTTTCCCTTGATTTTCCTAAGGATTTTCCCAGGGATTTTTCTATGATTTTCCCAGGGATTTTTCCATTATTTTCCCGGGATTTTCCCAGGGATTTTCCAGAGATTTTCCCAGAATTTTCCCCATGATTTTTCCCATTATTTTTCCAGGGATTTTTCTCATGATTTTCCAAGGGATTTTCCAGAGATTTTCCCAGAATTTTCCCATGATTTTTCCCATTATTTTTCCAGGGATTTTTCTAACGATTTTCCCAGAATTTTCCCATGATTTTTCCCATTATTTTTCCAGGGATTTTTCTCATGATTTTCCAAGGGATTTTCCAGAGATTTTCCCAGAATTTTCCCCATGATTTTTCCCATTATTTTTCCAGGGATTTTTCTCATGATTTTCCAAGGGATTTCCCAGGGATTTTCCAGAGATTTTCCCATGATTTTTTCCATTATTTTTCCAGGGATTTTTCTCATGATTTTCCAAGGGATTTTCCAGAGATTTTCCCAGAATTTTCCCATGATTTTTCCACGATTTTCCCAGAATTTTTCCAGGTATTTTTTCCCTGATTTTCCCAAGGAATTTTTCCATTATTTTCCCCGTTTTTTCCCTAGATTTTCCCAGGGATTTTTCCGTGATTTTCCAAGGGATTTTCCCAGGGATTTTCCTAGGATTTTTCCCATGATTTTCCAGGGATTTTTCTTTGTATTTCCCAGGGATTTTTCTTTGTATTTCCCAGGGAATTTTCCCAGGGATTTCCCCAGGTATTTCTCCATGATTTCCCCAGATTCCCCAGGGACACACCCGTGTGGCCGCCAGGATCAGCCGCTGCTCAGGTTCCACCTTCCCCGAGACATTGATGGGTTTCAGGGAGCTCCAGACATTGTAATCCAGCAGGGGGTCACACACAATCTCTGGGAAAGGAAAAAACATTCCAGCAGTTGGGATTGCTCCAGGGAAAAACGGGAAAAATCAGAAAATTCTGCTGAGAATCTGGGAAAAATTGAATTTTTGTGGGATTTTTGTGGAAAAAGCGAAGGAATTGATGGGGTGCAGGGAGCTCCAGATGTTGTAATCCAGCAGGGATCTCAGAAGGAGAAAAACATTCCAGGAATTGGGATTGCTCCAGGGAAAGATGGGAAAAATCAGGAAATGTCGCTAAAAAACAGGGGAAAATGGAATTTTTGTGGAATTTTTTCCAGAAATCCGTGGAAAAGAGGGAAGGATTGATGGAATGCAGGGTGGAACTGAGGAATGGATCCCAAAGGACATTTGGGAAAAGCAGAAACCATCCTAGGCTGGGTCCTGAAACCCAGAAATGAGGCACAACTCAACCAAACTCCCCTAAATCCCCCAGGCAGGGACGGATCCAGGCGGGAATTTTCCTGGAATTCCCAGGAAAAGCTGGAATGCTGCCCTGGGTTGGTGCTGCAATAGCAGCAGTGCTGACCTGGGCTGATGCTGTGAATGCAGCAATGTCTATAAATGCAGCAGGGCTCACCTGGGCTGATGCTGAAGGTGCTCTGCAGCGAGCTGCAGGAGCAGGAATGGCTACAGGAGCAGCAGTACTACCCTGGGCTGATGCTGCAGGTGCAGCAATGTCTGTAATGCAGCAGGGCTCACCTGGGTTGATGCTGAAGGTGCTCTGCAGCGAGCTGCAGGTGCAGCAATGCCTGCAGGAGCAGCAATGGCTGCAGGTGCAGCAATGGCTGCAGGAGCAGCAATGATGCCCTGGGCTGATGCTGCAGGTGCAGCAATGTCTGTAATGCAGCAGGGCTCACCTGGGTTGATGCTGCAGGTGCAATGGCTGCAATAGCAGCAGTACTACCCTGGGCTGATGCTGCAGGTGCAGCAATGTCTGTAATGCAGCAGGGCTCACCTGGGTTGATGCTGAAGGTGCAATGGCTGCAATAGCAGCAGTACTACCCTGGGCTGATGCTGCACTGCAGCAGGGCTCACCTGGGTTGATGTTGAAGGTGCTCTGCAGCGAGCTGCAGGTGCAGCAATGGCTGCAGGTGCAGCAGTACTACCCTGGGCTGATGCTGCACTGCAGCAGGGCTCACCTGGGCTGATGCTGTGAATGCAGCAATGTCTGCACTGCAGCAATGCTCACCTGGGTTGATGCTGAAGGTGCTCCGCAGCGAGCTGCAGGTGCAGCAATGGCTGCAGGAGCAGGAATGGCTGCAGGAGCAGCAGTACTACCCTGGGCTGATGCTGTGAATGCAGCAATGTCTATAAATGCAGCAATGCTCACCTGGGTTGATGCTGAAGGTGCTCTGCAGCGAGCTGCAGATGCAGGAATGGCTGCAGGAGCAGCAATGATGCCCTGGGCTGATACTATACCTGCAGCAGGGCTCACCTGGGCTGATGCTGTAAATGCAGCAATGTCTATAAATGCAGCAGGGCTCACCTGGGTTGATGCTGAAGGTGCAATGGCTGCAGGAGCAGGAATGGCTGCAGGAGCAGCAGTACTACCCTGGGCTGATGCTGTGAATGCAGCAATGTCTATAAATGCAGCAATGCTCACCTGGGTTGATGCTGAAGGTGCTCTGCAGCGAGCTGCAGGTGCAGCAATGGCTGCAGGAGCAGGAATGGCTGCAGGAGCAGCAATGATGCCCTGGGCTGATACTATACCTGCAGCAGGGCTCACCTGGGTTGATGCTGAAGGTGCTCTGCAGCGAGCTGCGCCGCATGCAGGTGACGGTGCTGGCGGCCGCGTGCATGTGCGACTGCAGCTGCATGGCGCACAGCGGGAACTGCGGCGCCGCGCCCGGCCCCGCCGGCACGTTGTGGGCACGGAAACACTGCGGGAAAACGGCAGTGAGAGAGGGGGAGCTGCAGGGGGAAATTTGGGAATTTGTATGGGGTTGTAAAAATTTTTTTGGGGTTTTTTAATGGGTTTTTTTAATGGATTTTTAGAGATTTTTTACAGATTTTTATGAGTTTCGCGCTGATTTTTCAATGGATTTTTTACAGATTTTTAGTGGGTTCTTAAAAGGAATTTTAATGTATCTAACGGATTTTTATGGGTTTTTGTAATGGATTTTTACAGATTTTTTACAGATTTTTACGAGTTTTTAGCACATTTTTCAATGGATTTTTTACAGATTCTTAGTGGATTTTTAATGGGTTTTTAAAAGGAATTTTAATGCATCTAACGGGTTTTTATGGTTTTTTTAAATGATTTTTAATGGATTTTAACATATTTTTTACAGATTTTTACGAGTTTTTAGCAGATTTTTAATGGATTTTTTACAGATTTTTAGTGGATTTTTTACAGATTTTTAGTGGATTTTTAATGGGTTTTTTAAAGGAATTTTAATGTATCTAACGGATTTTTATGGGTTTTTTTAATGATTTTTAACAGATTTTTTACAGATTTTTACGAGTTTTTAGCAGATTTTTCAATGGATTTTTTACAGATTTTTAGTGGATTTTTAATGGGTTTTTAAAAACAATTTTAATGCGTCTTTAATGGATTTTTATGGCTTTTTTAATGGATTTTTAAGATTTTTTTACAGATTTTTGTATGTTTTCCGCAGATTTTTAATGGATTTTTTTACCAGTTCTTTACAGATTTTTAGTGGATTTTAAATGGATTTTTAAAAGGAATTTTAATGCATCTTTAACGGATTTTTAATGGGTATTTAATGTTTTTTTATGGATTTTTACATGTTTTTAATTCATTTTTAGTGCGTTTTTAATGCATTTTTAAATGGGTTTTTAATTCATTTTTTACAGATTTTAATGGATTTTTAATGCGTTTTTAATGCATTTTTAAGGACTTTTAATGAATTATAAGTGGATTTTCAATTTACTTTTTAGGGGTTTTTAATGGCTTTTTAATGGGTTTTTATCAATTTTTAAATGGAATTTTATCGCTTTTTTAATGGATTTTTTTACGGAACTTTTTAAAATTGATTTTTTAGTGGATTTTTAAAATGGATTTTAAACAGATTTTTCATGAATTCCTAAATAGATCTGTATGGATTCTTATGGGAATTTTCATGGGATTCTTACAGATTTTTAATGATCTTTTTAATAAACTCATGGATTTTGACAGATTTTTATGGATTTCTAACAGATTTCTAACACATTTTTAACTGAATTTTTAAAATGGATTTTTAATAGATTTTTTAAATGGGTTTTTTTAATGGACTTAAGCGGATTCTCAATGGGGTTTTAGATGGATTTCAACGGATTTTTAACGGATTTTAATGCATTTTTAAAGGGTTTTTAGATAGATTTTAATGGATTTTTAATGCATTTCTAATGCATTTTAATGGATTTTTAATGGATTTTAACAGCTTTTTCATGGATTCTTAGTGAATTTTAACAGATTTTTCATGGTTTTTAAAAGATTTTTCATGGATTTTTAAAAGATTTTTCATGGATTTTTAACAGGTTTTTCACGGATTTTAGGAGATTTTCCCCAGATTCCACAGAAACCACCCCAATCTCCCTGGTTCTCCCAGCACCTCTTTGATGACTTCTGTCTCGTTGGCATCTTGCAGCAGGAAAATGGGGAAGGGAAAATCCTCATAGGAGACACCACTGCCCAAGGGGTTCCAGATGGAGCCATTGCAGTGAGCATACTCTGGCCCATGCTGCTCTGAGTACAGCCCTGAAACGGGGAAAAACAGGGAAAAACGTGTGAAAAACATTGAGAAAAATGGGTGAATTATAGTGAAAAAATGGGGGAAATATGAGGGGGAAAATGTGGGGAAAAATGAAAAAAAATGGTGAAAAAATGGTGAAATAATGAGGGGAAAAATGTGTGAAAAGATGAAGAAATATGGTGAAAATATGAGGGGAAAAGTGGGTGAAAAAAATGGAAAAAAGGGTGAAAAATGGGGGAAATGTGAGGGAGGTTCCAGATGGAACCGTTGCAGTGAGTGAACTGTGGCTCGTGCTGCTCTGATTACAGCCCTGGGGAAGGGGGAAAAATGGGAAAATGGTGAAGAAAGTAGGGGAAATATGGGAAAATATAGGGGTGAAAATGTTTGAAAAAAAATGAAGAAAAATGGTGAAAAAATGGTGAAAATGTGAGGGGAAAAGTGGGTGAAAAAATGAAAAAAAATGGTGAAAAAATGGGGGAAATCTGGGGGAGGTTCCAGATGGAGCTGTTGCAGTGAGTGAACTGCAGCCCGTGCTGCTCTGAGTACAGCCCTGAAATGGGGTAAAAACAGGGGAAAATGGTGAAAAAATGGGGAAAATATGAGGGAAAAAATGTGGGAAATTACAGTGAAAAAATGGTGAAAATATGATCGGAAAAGTGGGCGACAAAATGGAAAAAAAAGGGTGAAAAAATGGGGGAAATCTGGGGGAAATATAAGAAAAGTATGAGGAAAACATGAAGAAAATGAGAGGAAATTATAAGGGAAAATATGAGGAAAATATGAAGGGAAAATGTGGCAAAAATGAGGGAAAATATGAGGAAAAATATGAGGGAAAATTGGGGGGAAAATATGAGGGAAAACTGTGGGGATTTGGGGGCTATATGAGGGGAATACAGGGAGA
>JAKWBO010001231.1:0-16750 GCA_034336685.1 Luscinia luscinia
AATGGGGCTCAATGGGCTGGGGTACAGGGGGCTCATGGGCTGGGGTACAGGGGGCTCATGGGGTTGGGGTACAGGGGGCTCATGGGGCTGGGGTACAGGGGGCTCATGGGGCTGGGGGTACAGGGGGCTCATGGGGTTGGGGTACAGGGGGCTCATGGGGCTGGGTGCAGGGGGCCCATGGGTTGGGGTACAGGGGGCTCATGGGTTGGGGCTACAGGGGCCTATGGGGCAGGGGGCTCATGGGGTTGGGGCTACAGGGGGCTCATGGGGCTGAGGGTACAGGGGCTCATGGGGCTGGGGCTACAGGGGGCCTGCATGGGGCTGGGGGTACAGGGGGGCTCATGGGGCTAGGGGTACAGGGGGGTCTCATGGGATTGGGAGTACAGGGGGCTCATGGGGTTGGGGGTACAGGGGGCTCATGGGGCTGGGGTACAGGGGGCTCATGGGGCTGGGGTACAGGGGGCTCATGGGGTTGGGGTACAGGGGGTCCTCATGGGATTGGGGGTACAGGGGGCTCATGGGGCTGGGGTACAGGGGGCTCATGGGGTTGGGGGTGCAGAGGGTCCTGCTGGGATTGGGGGTACTGGGGGTCCTCATGGGATTGGGGATACAGAGTGACCCTGCTGGATTGGGGGACAGAGTGACCCTGCTGGGAGTGGGGGACAGAGTGACCCTGCTGGGATTGTGGTGACAGAGTGACCCTGCTGGACTGGGGTACAGAGTGACCCTGCTGGGATTGTGGTGACAGAGTGACCCTGCTGGATTGGGGGACAGAGTGACCCTGCTGGGACTGGGGACAGTGACCCTGCTGGATTGGGGTACAGAGTGACCCTGCTGGATTGGGGACAGAGTGACCCTGCTGGACTGGGGGACAGAGTGACCCTGCTGGGACTGGGGACAGTGACCCTGCTGGATTGGGGTACAGAGTGACCCTGCTGGATTGGGGGACAGAGTGACCCTGCTGGGACTGGGGTTACAGAGTGACCCTGCTGGACTGGGGGGACAGAGTGACCCTGCTGGGACTGGGGACAGTGACCCTGCTGGGACTGGGGACAGTGACCCTGCTGGATTGGGGTACAGAGTGACCCTGCTGGATTGGGGTACAGAGGACCCTGCTGGGATCAGGGGTACAGAGTGACCCTGCTGGGAGTGGGGTACAGAGTGACCCTGCTGGGACTGGGGGACAGAGTGACCCTGCTGGGAGTGGGGTACAGAGTGACCCTGCTGGGATTGTGGTGACAGAGTGACCCTGCTGGATTGGGGTACAGAGTGACCCTGCTGGGATCAGGGGTACAGAGTGACCCTCCTGCAGCCCACCTCAGCTGAGGGAATTCCTGCCCAGGGCGTTTCCAAGGAAGGCTTGGCTGTCACCACAGGGACTCCATCCCAAGGGCTTTTCCCAGCCCCACCTTCCTGAATCCCTTCATCCCAGTCCTGGTTTCTCCTTGGCTTTTCCCTTGAGTGCCTCAGTTTCCCGCTGCAGGATGAGAAGGGCAGTGCAGTGGTGGGTGGGGAAGGGGCTGGGGCAGTGCTGGGGAAGGGGTGAACCTTGCCCACGGAGTGTTCTCTCCACGCAGGAGTGCACCAACCCCTGCTGCAACGCTCACAACTGCACGCTCAAGGAGGGGGCCCAGTGTGCCCACGGCGACTGCTGCCACAGCTGCAAGGTGTGCCCTGCCCTGCCGCCCCTGCCACCCTGTGCCCACCCCTGCCCACTATCCCAGCTGTCCCCAGCTCCTGTCCAGGGCCTGGCCCCTGGGCACTGCCAGGATCCAGGGGCAGCCACAGCTGCTCTGGGCATCTGTGCTAGCCCTGCCCACCCTGCCAGGGAGCAATTCCTGCCCAAGATCCCATCCATCCCTGCCTCTGGCAGTGGGAAACCATTCCCTGTGTCCAGTCCCTCCAGGCCTCTTTCCCAAACTCCCTCTCCAGGAGAATTCCAGCTCTGTGGCTGAGGTCCAGCTGAGGATGTATCCCTGTGCCTGACAGCCCCCAGCAGGCTCACAGGGCACGTGCGAGGTGTTTACAGCCACCAGCTGTGCCAGCTGTGCCAGCTGTGCCAGTCCCACGCTGTCCCCTTGGCTGTGTGCTGACCCTGTGTCACCATCTGCTCAACCCCAGCGGGAGTGATGGTCTGCTCCAGCCCAGGGTGCAAAAGACAAGAGCAAGAGACTCGGGTTTTGTTCAGCAGAAAGCAGCAATGCAGTTTATTGCATGTAACAATTCAGTTTTGTGATAGAGAGAGAGAGAGAGAGAGAGAGAGAAAGAGGTAAAGGAAATGAAGGAATAGGGGAGAAAGAGAGAGAAAGGATGGGATGTAGCTCCCAACAGACAGAAGCATCCTCATGGCTGGTCCGACAATAGACGTGTCTTCAATCCAATGGGGAGAAAGAGATCTCAGAGTCTCTTTAGGAAAGTCACTTTTGCAGTCCTTTCCAAAGCCAAAGCCTCTGGCCAAAAGGTGGGAGATTTATGGACTGTTGTGTGGAGATCATTGCTGCAGGTAACAGGAGCAGGAACAGGAGCTGCTGAGCAGCACCTCTGAGAGCAGCACCATGGCAGCACCAGCACAGGCACAGACAGCCCCTGGGCAGCACCAGCACAGGCACAGACAGTCCATGGCAGCACCAGCACAGGCTCAGACAGTGCTGGGCAGCACCAGCACAGGCACAGACAGCCCTGGGCAGCACCAGCACAGGCTCAGACAGTGCTGGGCAGCACCAGCACAGGCACAGACAGTGCTGGGCAGCACCAGCACAGGCACAGACAGCCCTGGGCAGCACCAGCACAGGCACAGACAGTCCTGGGCAGCACCAGCACAGGCACAGACAGTCCTGGGCAGCACCAGCACAGCTCAGACAGTGCTGGGCAGCACCAGCACAGGCACAGACAGCCCTGGGCAGCACCAGCACAGGCTCAGACAGTGCTGGGCAGCACCAGCACAGCTCAGACAGCCCTGGCAGCACCAGCACAGGCACAGACAGTCCTGGGCAGCACCAGCACAGCTCAGACAGTGCTGGGCAGCACCAGCACAGGCTCAGACAGCCCTGGGCAGCACCAGCACAGGCACAGACAGTGCTGGGCAGCACCAGCACAGCTCAGACAGCCCTGGGCAGCACCAGCACAGGCACAGACAGTGCTGGGCCAGCATCCACCTGGGCCAGGCCAGAGCTCAGGTCAGAGCAGGGCTGGGTCCTGGCTCCCAGTCTCTGGTGGTGGTCCTGAGGCAGGTCAGGACATTTGAGCCTGACTCTTCCCGCGCCGTGCCTGCAGCTGAAGGCGGCCGGACGCTGTGCCGGGAGCCGCTGGATCGCGTGCGACCTGCCCGGAAGTTCTGCACCGGGCGCCTCCGTACTGCCCGGCCAACGTGTACCTGCTGGACGGCTCGAGTAAGCACTACTGGTCACGCCTACTGCAGCACCGGCATGTGCATGACCCACCATGCAGCAGTGCGCAGCAGCCTGGGGCCAGGTCAGCCGCGAGCCCTGCTCCCACCCCGGCCCTGCTGCTGCCTGTAGTGCTGAAAACTTACTCTGCTAACGCCCAAAGCCAAAATGTCTGCGAGGTACAGGGTCAGAGGATTCGGCCATCCTTATAAACCACACTGCAAAGGTGACTTTGGACCTTGGGGTTTTGGGGAAGAGATTCCAGCATCTCTTCTCCTGCCACACCTTAGTTCTGCAGTGGCACTGAAACAATTGAACCGACTGTGGTGTTGGCTGAGTAAGGAGACCAGTTCTACTTCCCTGGCACTGAGTGACGTGTTGGGGGCTGGGTGACCTCCAGGGGCTGGGGTGCCCCTGATCCCGGGCACAGGTTGGACGTCGGGGTTTGGAGCAGCTGGGATGTGGGAGGTGTCCCTGCCCATGGTAGGAGGTGGAGCTGGCTGGGCTTTGAGGTCTCAAACCATTCTGTGAACAAAATCCTTCACAAGACTGCAGAAAAGGGAATTTCTCCTGTCCTTGGCCCAGCAGCAGCTCTTGGGAGACCTTCCCACGGTGTACCAAAGTCCCGCCTGGCCTTGGGCACTGCTAGGGATGAAGGGCAGCCAACCCGACAGCTGTGCCAGCCCCTCCATGAGCCCCCAGCTCTGCTGCCCGGGGTGCTGGTGCAGCTGCCCAGGACTGCTCCCTGCGTGCAGGAGCGTGGCCAGCGCCCGACGCCTGTTTCCAGGACGTGAACACGGCCGGGAACACCTACGGCAACTGCGGCAGGGACAGCCAGGGCCGCTACGTCAAGTGCGACAAGAGGTGGTGCGGCGTGGTCCCTGCCCTGCCCTGCTCCCGCCCTGCCCCGCCCGCCCCGCCCCGCCCTGCCCTGCCCCGCCCGCCTGCCCCGCCGCCTGCCCTCGCCCCTGCCCTGCCCCTGCCCCGCTCCTGCCCCTCGCCCCTGCCCTGCTCCTGCCCCCGCCTGCCCCGCCTCCTGCCCTGCCCTGCCCCGCCTCGCCCTGCCCCTGCCCCGCCCCTGCCCCGCTCCTGCCCCGCCCTGCCCTCGCCTCTCTGCCCCGCCTGCCCGCCCCGCTCCTGCCCCTGCCCCCCTGGCCCCCGCCTCTGCCCCGCCTCCTGCCCTCGCCCCTGCCCCGCCCCTGCCCTGCCCTCGCCCTGCCCCTGCCCCGCCCCTGCCCCGCCTCCTGCTCCCGCCTGCCCTGCCCCGCCCTGTCCCGCCCCTGCCCCTGCCCCCTGCCCTGCCACCCTGCCCTGCCTCTGCCCCTGCCCTGCCGCCTGCCTCCGCCTGCCCTGCCCTGCTCTGCCTCCTGCCCCGCCCCGCTCTGCCCCGCCCTGCCCCTGCCCCTGCCCCGCCCTGCCCTGCCCTGCCCCGCTCTGCCCTGCCCTGCCCCGCCCTGCCCCTGCCCTGCCCTGCCCCATGCCTGCTCTGCCTCCGCCCTGCCCTGCCCTGCTCCCTGCCACTTGCCCTGCTCTGCCCCGCCTCCTGCCCCGCCCTGCCCTGCCCCTGCCCCGCTGCCCTGCCCTGCCCCGCCCCGCCCTGCCCCGCCCTGCCCCGCCCCTGCCCTGCCCCGCCCTGCCCTGCCCCACCCTGCCTCCTGCCCTGCCCTGCCCCGCCCCGCCCGCCCTGCCCTGCCCTGCCTCGCCCTGCCCCCTGCCCCCGCCCCGCCTGCCTGCCCTGCCCTGCCCCGCCTCTGCCCCGCCCCGCCCTGCCCTGCCCCGCTCCCTGCTCCTGCCCGCCGCCCCCACCCTGCCCCTCGCCCTGCCCCGCCCCTGCCCCGCCCTGCCCTGCCACTCTCGCCCCTGCCCTGCCCCGCCCTGCCCCGCCTCCTGCCCTCGCCCTGCCCTGCCCTGCCCCCGCCTCGCCCCACCCCCGCCCCTGCCCCGCCCCTGCCCTGCCCTGCCCTGCCCTGCCCCCGCCCCGCCCCTACCCCGCCCGCCCCGCCCTGCCCTGCCACCCTGCCCCTGCCCTGCCCTGCCCTGCGCCCGTCCTGCCCTGCCCTGCTCCCCGCCCCGCCCCGCCCTGCCCCGCCCTGCCCCGCCTCCTGCTCCCGCCCCTGGCAGCGCCACAGCCGCGGTCCCAGCCCTGAGGAAGGCACAGGTCCCCGCTGGGCTCTGTGCCCGGCGCTGTGGGCGGGTGGGCCCGGCGGTTCCCAGCCATCCTGTGATTCCCTGTCCCGCCACGAGCAGTTCCCAGCCCGATGGAAAATCAAACCAGTGCATGCAGGCGCTTTCCAGGGGCTGTGTGTCCCGGGCTCCCAGTGGTCCCAGGGCGCTGCAGCCTCCCTGCCCCGGCTGCTCCCTGCCCCGTCCCCTGCGCCGCCCCAGCGGGAGCGGCCCTGCGGCGTGGGCTGCCAGGGTCCCAGCTGCCCCGGCCGTGCCCTCAGGGATGCCATGTGTGGAAGATCCAGTGCCAGAGCTCTGCCCAGAAGCCGCAGGGCACCAACACGGTGTCCATCGACACCACGATCCGCCTCCAGGGCCGCGAGGTCAGGTGCCGCGGCGCCTTCGCTCTACAGCGCCGGGACGACCTGCAGGACCTGTCCGACCGGGCTGGTGCTGGCGGGCACCAAGCGCGGGATGGCATGGTGAGTGCTCTCCGGGGTCAGTGTGTGCTCCTGGGGTCACTGCCTGTGCCTGGGGTCGGTGCCCTTCCTTACTGGGGTGAGTGTGCCCTCCTGGGGTCAGTGTGTGCTCCCTGGGGTCAGTGTGTGCCTCCCTGGGGTCAGTGTGTGCCCTCCCTGGGGTCAGTGTCCCTCCCTGGGGTCAGTGTGCCCTCCCTGGGGTCAGTGTGCCCTCCCGGGTCAGTGTGGCCCTCCCTGGGGTCAGTGTCCTCCCTGGGGTCAGTGTGTGCCCCCTGGGGTCAGTGTCCCTCCCTGGGGTCAGTGTGTGCCTCCTGGGGTCAGTGTGAGCTCCCTGAGGTCAGTGTGTGCCCTCCCTGGGGTCAGTGTGCCCTCCCGGGGTCAGTGTGCCCTCCCTGGGGTCAGTGCCCCTCCCTGGGGTCAGTTTGTGCTTCCAGCAGCCTGATCCTCTGAAGAACCCCCGAGTGCCACCCAGTGCCCTGTGCTGGGTCTGATTTACCAAAATAAGATATTGGTCTGATACTGATACTCAGCTGTGAGGGACAAAAGACTCTCTAACAATTTAGAGTTACAAAGTGTGTGTTTATTGTCAGGTAATCCTCTAGTACACACCGCCAAAATCCCAGGTGATCACAGGGTTTATTTATTAGCAAAGGATTCGAACAAATCCATGTTCATAGTAACAGCCCCTCCCATCCCCCTTCCCATGGTAATTAGCTGGAATAGCCTGTTAAGCATTGATTGACTTCTTAAATTAAGTCTGGGGTCGTTTTTGTGGGGAGGGTCTTAAAAGGAGGAAGCAAGGCGAGTCTTCCTCACCCTGAACTCTCTGAGCTTTTCTATCTCTGACAACACAAATGATTTCTGGGGACAGTCCAGCCTTCCAAGAATGACTTTCTGGTTTCATTGTCTGTGTTCCTTTGGGTCTGCTCACTGGTTTTGTAAGCGCAGCTGAGCAAACACGAAATGACAGACAACCAATTAATTAAGTTTCAGATAACTACTCCTTCTAACATTTAACTGTTTCCAGCAGGGTAACTAAACCCCTGATTTCCTGAGGTGAGTGTTCAGCCCGTGTCCCCGCAGGTGTGCAAGGACCGCCGGTGCCAGAACGTGTCGCTGCTGGAGCTGCAGACGTGCGTGTCGCTGCCACGGCCACGGGGTGAGAGCGGGACCCGGGGCTGCGGGGCTCAGCCCCGCCACGCCTGCCCCAGGAGGGCCCGGGGTCTGCCACACCTGCCTCAGGGAGGGGCCCGGGGTCTGCCACACCTGCCCCAGGGAGGGCCCGGGGTCTGCCACACCTGCCCCAGGGAGGCCCAGGACCGGGGGTTCTACACACCTGCCCCAGGTGGGGCTGGATGCGGCTCTGGCTCCCCGGGTCCAAGGGGACAACGAGTTGGGGGCTGTAAAAGGAGTTGGGGGCTGTAAAAGGGGTTGGGGGTGTAAAAGGAGTTGGGGGCTGTAAAAGAGGCTGGGGTGTAAATAGAGCTGGGGTGCTAAGGACCATCTGCAGAACTTGGAGCCGGGTCTGATCTGAGTGTGGAGCTCAGAGCAGGTGCTTAGTCCCCTGAGAGCAAAGCGAGAGATGGAAGGGAACTGGGGCAGCAGAAAGCTGGGATGTGGCCCAGGACTGGGAGAACTGGGGCAGCAGAAAGCTGGGATGGGGCCCAGGACTGGGAGAACTGGGGCAGCAGAAAGCTGGGATGTGGCCCAGGACTGGGAGAACTGGGGCTGAAAGCTGAGGATGTGGTTCTGGACTGGGAGAACTGGGGCAGCAGAATGCTGGGATGTGGCTCAGGACTGGGAGAACTGGGGCAGCAGAATGCTGGGATGTGGCTCTGGACTGGGAGAACTGGGGCAGCAGAAAGCTGGGATGTGGCTCAGGACTGGGAGAACTGGGGCAGCAGAATGCTGGGATGTGGCTCAGGACTGGGAGAACTGGGGCAGCAGAAAGCTGGGATGTGGCTCTGGACTGGGAGAACTGGGGCAGCAGAAAGCTGGGATGTGGCTCAGGACTGGGAGAACTGGGGCAGCAGAAAGCTGGGATGTGGTTCTGGACTGGGAGAACTGGGGCAGCAGAAAGCTGGGATGGGGCTCAGGACTGGGAGAACTGGGGCAGCAGAAAGCTGGGATGTGGTTCTGGACTGGGAGAACTGGGGCTGAAAGCTGGGATGTGGCTCCAGGACTGGGAGAACTGGGATAGCAGAAAGCTGGGATGTGGCTCAGGACTGGGAGAACTGGGGCAGCAGAAAGCTGGGATGGGGCTCAGGACTGGGAGAACTCGGGGCAGCAGAGAGCTGGGATGGGGCTCAGGACTGGGAGGAGACACCGTCCCCACAGCTGGAAGGTTCCAGATGTTCGGGCTCTGTGGGAGAGCAGGGCTTTGCCAGCCGAGGCTACAGAACCTGTGGGAATCCTGCTGGGCTGTGGCAGGGCTGTGACCCTAAAACACTGATTTACCTGTGACCCTAAAACACTGATTTACCTGTGACACACAAACTCCTGATTTACCCTGTGACACACACACACACCTGATTTACCTGTGACACACAAACTCCTGATTTACCTGTGACCCTAAAACACTGATTTACCTGTGACGCACACACACCTGATTTACCTGTGACACACACACACCTGATTTACCTGTGACACAGAAACTCCTGATTTACCTGTGACCACATAAACTCCTGATTTACCTGTGACACTAAATACCTGATTTCCCTGCTGTGACACACACACACCTGATTTACCCTCTGTGACAACACACACCTGATTTACCCTCTGTGACACACATACACCTGGTTTCCTGCTGTGACACACACACACCTGGTTTCCTGCTGTGACACACACACCTCTGTTTCCCTGCTGTGACACACACACACCCCTGTTTCCTGCTGTGACACACAACACACCTGATTTACCTGTGACACACACACACCTGATTTCCTGCTGTGACACACACACCTGTTTTACCTGTGACACACAACACCTGTTTACTGCTGTGACACACACCCTTTGTGACACACACACACCTGTTTCCCTGCTGTGACACACACACCCCTGTTTCTGCTGTGACACACACCCTGATTTACCTGTGACACACACACCTGTTTCCCTGCTGTGACACACACACACCTGATTTACCTGTGACACACACACACACCTGTTTCCCTGCTGTGACACACACACACCTGTTTCCTGCTGTGACACACACACCTGATTTACCTGCTGACACACACACCCTGTTTCCCTGCTGTGACACACACACCTGAGTTTCCCTGCTGTGACACACACACCCTGATTTACCTCTGTGACACACACACACCTGATTTACCTGTGACACACACACCTGTTTCCCTGCTGTGACACACACACCCCTGGTTTCCCTGCTGTGCACACACACACACACCTGATTTCCCTGCTGTGAACACACACACACCTGATTTACCTGCTGTGACACACACACACCTGATTTACCTGCTGTGACACACACACCCCTGTTTCCCAGCTGTGACAGGTAAACCTCCCCAGCACCCTTTTGCCTGCCCAGCGTGGTTGGGGCTCTCAGGGCTGCAGCTGCCAGCCTGGGGCAGGAAGGTGCTGGGCAGACCTTGCAGCGCTGGAAGGGGCTGACAAAACCAGAGGGAGGGACAGGGCCGGGGGAGCGGCTTCCAGCTGGAAGGGAGATGGAGATGGGGTTTGGGCAGGGTGGGCAGCCCTGGCACAGGTGCCGGATTTGCTGGGGCTGCCCCTGATCTCAGCAGTGCCCCAGGCCAGGCTGGGCACGGGGCTGGACAATGGGACACTGGGAGTGTCCCTGCCGTGGCACGGGGCTCTGGGGGATTTGGGGTCCCTGCCCTCCCAAACCATCCCAGCATTGCCAGGGTGTCCAGCTGTCCGTCCTGCCCCATGAGCCATCAGCTGCCACCTCCTGGCGGTGCCCAACCTCTCCCTGTGTCCCCAGGTCTGCAACAGCAAACAGGAACTGTCACTGTGAGCCGGCTGGGCGCCCTGTTCTGCGAGAAGCCGGGTTGGGGGCAGCGTGGACAGCGGCCCCGTGCAGAGCCACAGTGAGCGGGCTGGGGGCTCCCGAGGGGCTGGGGGTGCCACGGGGTGCCAGGGGGCTGGGGCTCCAGAGGGGCTGGGGTGCCAGGGGGCTGGGGGCTCCAGAGGGTGCCAGAGGGTGCCAGGGGGCTGGGGGGCTGGGGCTCCAGAGGGTGCCAGAGGGTTGCCAGGGGGCTGGGGGCTAGGGGCTCCAGAGGGCTCCAGAGGGGTGCCAGGGGCTGGGGCTCCAGAGGGCTGCCAGAGGGGCTGCCAGGGGGCTGGGGGGCTGGGGGCTGCAGAGGGGTGCCAGGGGTGCCAGAGGGTGCACAGGGGTGCCAGGGGGCGGGGCTCCCGAGGGGCTGGGTGGGACGTGCTGAGGAGCCCTCGGGCTGTGCTCTAGCTCTGGCTGTCGGTCCTCAGCGGGTCCCAGGAACGGGCAGGCTCCCACGTGCCCACGGTGACCCTGGTGGACGTGCTCCTGTCCCTGTCCCTGTCCCTGTCCTGCCTCTGTCCCTGTCTCTGTCCCTGTCTCCTGTCTCCCTGTCCCATCCCTGTCCCATTCCTGTCCCTGTCCTACTCCCTGTCCCTTGCTCCCTATCTCATGTCCCTGCCCCTGTCCCTGTCCTGCCTCTGTCCCATCCTCTGTCCCTTGTCCTGTCCTGCCCTGTCCCTGTCCCTGTCCTTGTCCCTGTCCTATCCCTGTCCTACTCCTGTCCCTGTCCCACATCCCTGTCCCTGTCCCATCCCTGTCCCTGTCCTATCCTCCCTGTCCCTGTCCCTATCCCTGTCCCTGTCCTGTCCCTGTCCCTGTCCTCTGTCCCTACTCCTGTCCCTGTCCCACCCCTGTCCCTGTCCCATCCCTGTCCCTGTCCCTGTCCCTGTCCCACCCCTGTCCCTGTCCCACCCTGTCCCTGTCCCACTCCCTGTCCCTGTCCCACCCCTGTCCTTGTCCCTGTCCCACTCCTGTCCCTGTCCCACCCTGTCCCTGTCCCACCCTGTCCCTGTCCCTGTCCCACCCTGTCCCTGTCCCTGTCCCTGTCCCATCCCTGTCCCTGTCCACCCTGTCCCTGTCCCACCCGTCCTGTCCCACCCCTGTCCCGGGTCCCTGTCCCTGTCCCTGTCCCACCCTGTCCCTGTCCCATCCCTGTCCCTGTCCCATCCCTGTCCCTGTCCCTGTCCCGCCCCTGTCCCACCCTGTCGCTGGTCCCCGCAGAGCCCGACCTCGCGCTGATGGCCCTGGCTGTGGTGCCGCTGTTCCTAGCGTGCGCGCTGGCGCTGGGCACGAGCCGCTGGTGCCAGCGGGAGCCCTGCTGGCTGCACGCTGGCTGCACGGCTGGCTGCACGTGGCTGCGCATGCGGCTGGCTGCACGGCTGGCTGCGGGCGGGCCGGTGCAGGGCCGCGGTCGAGGAAGCGCAGGCCCGAACCCCTGAGCACGGGGCACACAAACCCCTGTGTGCACGGGGGTGGCACCCTAAAATCCTCCTGTAGAGACCCAGAGGGGGGGGGGTCCCCAGCCTGGCAGGGGGCTGGGCTGTTCTCGCCCTGCCCTGGTCAGGTCCTGGCAGATGGCAGCGCCTGAGCCCAGGGACACGGATGGACACACGGACAGACAGTGCAGGGACGGCTGAGGGGCTGGGGCTGACCATCACTGACCGAACAGAGTGACCAGCACTGACCATCACTGACCAGCACAGAGTGACCAGCACTGACTGAACAGAGTGACCATCACTGCCTGACCATCCCAGATTGACCATCCCAGACTGACCATCACAGACTGACCATCCCTGCCACAACACACTGACCAGCACTGACCATCAGACTGACCAGCACAGAGTGACCCATCACAGATGACCATCACTGCCCATCACAGACTGACCAGCACACACTGACTCATACACTGCCCATCACACACTGACCATCACACACTGCCCAGCACACACTGCCCATCACACACTGCCCATCACTGCCCATCACACACTGACCATCACACACTGCCCATCACACACTGACCATCACACACTGCCCAGCACACACTGACCAGCACACACTGACCCAGCACACACTGCCCATCACACACTGCTACACACTGCCCATCACACACTGACCATCACACACTGACCAGCACACACTGACCATCACACTGCCCATCACACACTGCCCATCACACACTGACCCATCACACACTGCCCATCACACACTGACCATCACACACTGACCATCACTGCCCATCACACACTGACCATCACACACTGACCATGCACACACTGCCCATCACACTGCCCAGCACACACTGCCCATCACACACTGCCCAGCACACTGCCCATCACACACTGCCCATCACACACTGACCATCACACACTGCCCAGCACACACTGACCATCACACACTGCCCATCACACACTGCCCAGCACACACTGACCATCACACACTGCCCAGCACACACTGCCCATCACACACTGACCATCACACACTGACCACACACACTGCCCATCACACTGCCCACACACTGCCCATCACACACTGCCCATCACACACTGCCCATCACACACTGCCCATCACTGACTATCACACACTGCCCATCACACACTGACCATCACACACTGCCCATCACACACTGCCCATCACACACTGCCCATCACACACTGCCCATCACACACTGCCCATCACACACTGACCATCACACACTGCCCATGCACACCTGACCATCACACACTGCCCATCACACACTGACCATCACACACTGCCCATCACACACTGACCCATCACACACTGCCCATCACACACTGCCCATCACACACTGCCCATCACACACTGACCATCACACACTGCCCATCACACACTGACCATCACACACTGACCATCACACACTGACCATCACACACTGACCATCACACACTGCCCATCACACACACTGCCCATCACACACTGCCCATCACACACTGCCCATCACACACTGACCATCCACTGCCCATCACACACTGCCCATCACACACTGCCCATCACACACTGACCATGCATCACACACTGCCCATCACACACTGCCCATCACACACTGCCCATCACACACTGACCAGCACACACTGCCCAGCACACACTGACCATCACACTGCCACACTGCCCATCACACACTGACCAGTCACACACTGACCAGCACACACTCGTCCCATCACACACTGACCCATCCACTGCCCATCACACACTGACCAGCACACACTGCCCATCACACACTGCCCATCCACTGCCTATCACACACTGCCCATCACACACTGCCCATCACACACTGACCATCACTGCCCATCACACACTGCCCATCACACACTGCCCATCACACACTGACCATCACTGCCCATCACACACTGCCCATCACACACTGACCATCACACACTGCCCATCACACACTGACCACACTGACATCACACTGCCCATCACACACTGCCCATCACACACTGCCCAGCACACACTGCCCATCACACACTGCCCATCACACACTGACCATCACACACTGCCCATCACACACTGCCCATCACACACTGCCCATCACACACTGACCATCACACACTGCCCATCACACACTGCCCATCACACACTGACCATCACACACTGCCCATCACACACTGCCCAGCACACACTGCCCATCACACACTGCCCATCACACACTGCCCATCACACACTGCCCATCACACACTGACCAGCACACACTGCCCATCACACACTGACCATCACACACTGCCCATCACACACTGCCCAGCACACACTGACCATCACACACTGACCATCACACACTGCCCATCACACACTGACCATCACACACTGCCCATCACACACTGACCATCACACACTGACCATCACACACTGCCCATCACACACTGACCATCACACACTGACCATCACTGCCCATCACACACTGACCATCACACACTGACCATCACTGCCCATCACACACTGACCATCACACACTGACCATCACACACTGCCCAGCACACACTGCCCATCACACACTGCCCAGCACACACTGCCCAGCACACACTGACCATCACACACTGCCCATCACACACTGCCCAGCACACACTGCCCATCACACACTGACCATCACACACTGCCCATCACCGACCATCACACTGCCCATCACACACTGACCATCAGCACACTGCCCATCACACACTGCCCATCACACACTGCCCATCACACACTGACCATCACACACTGACCATCACACACTGCCCATCACACACTGACCAGCACACACTGCCCATCACACACTGCCCATCACACACTGCCCATCACACACTGCCCATCACACACTGACCATCACACACTGACCATCACACACTGCCCATCACACACTGACCATCACACACTGACCAGCACACACTGACCATCACACACTGACCATCACACACTGCCCATCACACACTGCCCATCACACACTGCCCATCACACACTGCCCATCACACACTGACCAGCACACACTGCCCATCACACACTGCCCATCACACACTGACCATCACACACTGCCCATCACACACTGACCATCACTGCCCATCACACACTGACCATCACACACTGACCATCACACACTGCCCATCACACACTGACCATCACTGCCATCACACACTGCCCATCACACACTGACCATCACACACTGCCCATCACTGCCCATCACACACTGACCTCATCACTGACTCACTGCACACACTGCCCATCACACACTGCATGCCATCACACTGCCCATCACACACTGCCCATCACACACTGACCAGCACACACTGCCCAGCACACACTGCCCATCACACACTGCCCATCACACACTGCCCATCACACACTGCCCATCACACACTGACCATCACACACTGACCATCACACACTGACCATCACTGCCCATCACACACTGCCCATCACACACTGCCCATCACACACTGCCCATCACACACTGCCCAGCACACACTGCCCATCACACACTGCCCAGCACACACTGACCATCACACACTGACCATCACACACTGCCCAGCACACACTGCCCATCACACACTGCCCATCACTGACCATCACACACTGCCCAGCACACACTGCCCATCACACACTGACCATCACACACTGACCCTCCTGTCACACACTGCCCATCACACACTGCCCATCACACACTGCCCATCACACACTGCCCATCACACACTGCCCATCACACACTGCCCATCACACACTGACCATCACTGCCCATCACACACTGACCATCAGCACACCGCCCATCACTGACCATCACACACTGACCATCACACACTGCCCATCAACACTGCCCATCACACACCGACCATCACCGCCCATCACACACTGACCATCACACACCGCCCAGCACACACTGCCCATCACACACTGCCCAGCACACACTGCCCATCACACACTGCCCATCACACACTGACCATCACTGCCCATCACACACTGACCATCACACCGCCCATCACTGCCCATCACACACTGCCCATCACACACCGACCATCACCGCCCAGCACACACTGACCATCACACACTGCCCATCACACACTGCCCAGCACACACTGCCCATCACTGCCCAGCACATCACTGCCCATCACACACTGCCCAGCACACACTGACCATCACACACTGCCCATCACACTGCCCAGCACACACTGCCCATCACACACTGCCCATCCCTGCCCATCGCTGCCTCCGCAGTGCGGGCAGGCTGTTAATGAGGTGTTAATTGGGACAGCAGCCGCTGGGCAGTGTTTTTGTGGTGTTTGAGGCAGCTGGAGCTCACCCGGTTATTTGCCGTGTCCTCATCCCCAGCAGGAACAAATCCATCGGGAGGAGCGCCGAGCAGTGCCCGTCCCAACGCTGCTTTCACCCTGAGGGACATTTCAGCCTCCAGCCACCCCACTCAAGGTCAGTGACAGCTCACTCAGGGCAGTGGTAATTTAATAAAAGCAGTGATAACTCACTCAGGGCAATGGTAACTCACTCAGGGCAGTGATAATTTAATAAATGCAGGGATAATTTAATAAATGCAGTGGTAACTCAGGGCAGTGGTAACTCACCCAGGGGCAGTGGTAACTCACATCAAATGCAGTGATTAATTTAATAAATGCAGTGATAATTTAATGAATGCAGTGTAACTCACTCAGGGCAGTGATAATTTAATAAATGCAGTGATAACTCACTCAGGGCAGTGATAATTTAATAAATGCAGTGATAATTTAATAAATGCAGTGATAATTTAATAAATGCTGTGGTAACTCACTCAGGGCAGTGATAATTTAATAAATGAAGGGATAATTTAATAAATGCAATGATAATTTAATAAATGCTGTGGTAACTCAGGGCAGTGGTAACTCAGGGCAGTGATAATTTAGTAAATGCAGTGATAATTTAATAAATGCAGTGATAATTTAATAAATGCAGTGATAATTTAATAAATGCAGTGGTAACTCACCCAGGGCAGTGATAACTCACTAAGGGCAGTGATAATTTAATAAATGCAGTGATAATTTAATGAATGCAGTGATAATTTAATAAATGCTCTGGTAACTCAGGGCAGTGGTAACTCAGGGCAGTGATAACTCACTAAGGGCAGTGATAATTTAGTAAAGGCAGTGATAATTTAATAAATGCAGTGATAATTTAATAAATGCAGTGATAATTCACCCAGAGCAGTGATAACTCAGTCA
>JAKWBO010001232.1:0-16708 GCA_034336685.1 Luscinia luscinia
TTTGCCCCCTCAGGAGTTCCCTTTCTCCCCTCACGTTTCCCGCCCCTTTTGCCCCCTCACGGTTCCCACCCTTTACTGCCCTCACGTTTTCCCGCCCTTTTGTCCCTCACGGTTCCCGCCCTTTTTGTCCCCTCCACATCTCCAGCCATTTCCTCCATCTACTTTCCAGTATAGCCCAGTACAGACGAGGATAAACCAGTTTGGCCCAGTACGCCCACTCCAGCCCCAGTATAACCCAGTTTGGCCCAGTATGCCCCACTCCAGCCCAGTATAACCCAGTTTGTCCCAGTATATCCGAATATGTCCGTGTGTATCACAGTATATCCGAGCATATCCCAATATAAACCAGTATACCTCAGTATATTCCAGAATATCCCTGTATATCCCAGTTTGGCCCAGTATAAACCAGTATATCCCAATATATCTCTGCATATGACAGTGTATTCCAGTATATCCCAGTACATTCCAGAATAACCCGGTATATCCCAATACAACCATATATATCCCAGTATGTCCCTGTATATCCCCAGTATACCCCTGTATAAACCAGTATATCCTTGTATATCGTAGTACATCCCTGTATATCCCAGTATATCTCAGTATAAACCAATTTGGCCCAGTATATCCCAGTTTGGCCCCGTGTAAACCAGTATATTCCTGTATATCCCAATGTACCCCAGTATATCCCATTATAAACCAGTATATCCCGTTACATCCCAGTATATCCCGTTATATCCCCAATATATTTGTGTATAGGGCAGGATGTCCCAATATAGCCCAGTATAAACCAGTATATCCCAATATATCCCTGTATATCGCAGTATATCCCAGTATATTCCTCTCTATCCCAGTTTGGCCCAGTATAAACCAGTACATCCCTGTATATCCCAGTATATCTCAGTATAAACCAATTTGGCCCAGTATATCCCATTATAAACCAGTATAGCCCGTTATATCCCAGTATATCCCATTATATCTTATTATGTCCCAGTATATCCCATTACAGCCCAGTATATCCCCATTATATCCCAGTACATCCCAGTACATCCCAGTGCCCCGCCCCTTCCCGCTCCCTTTGGGTTAAAACCAGCGGCTTTTCGGACGTGGCGCGCCGCAGCCAATGGGAGCGCGGCTCGCGCACCGCCCGCGTGGGCTCGGCCGGCGCTGATTGGTCGAGACGCCCAAAGGGGCGGGGCCAAGGCTGTGAGGGGCCGCGGGACGGGGACGAGAGTAAAGGGGGGGGGCGAATTTTGGGGAGTTCCGAGGGGATTTTGGGGGTTTGAGGTCCTGAGGGGTTTGGGGGGTTCTGAGGAGGATTTGGGGGTCCTATGTGGGGTTTGGAGGGGTTTGAGTGGGATTTTGGGGAGTTCCGAGGGGGATTTGGGGGGTCTCGAAGGATCCTGAGGAGTTTTGGGGAGGTCTGAGGAGAATTTTGGGGGATCTGTGAAGGGTTTGGGGGGTCTGAGGAGAATTTTGGGGATTTTTGGGTGGTCCTGAGGAAATTTTGGTATTGGCGGTCCTGAAGGGTCCTAAGGAGTTTTGGGTGATCTGAGGAGAATTTTAGGGGTTTTGAGGGATCCGTGAGGGATTTGGGGGTGTCTGAGGATAATTTGGGGGGATTTTGGGGATCCATGAGGAATTTGGGGAGGTCTGAGGAGAATTTTGAGGGGATTTTTGGAGGAATCCGTGGAAGGGTTTCGGGGATCGAGGAGAATTTTGGGGAATTTTTGGGGGTCCTGAGGAGATTTTGGTGTTGAGGGTCCTGAAGGATTTGGGGGTGTCTGAGGAGAATTTTGGGGCGATTTTTGGGGATCCATGAGGAATTTGGGGGGTCTGAGGAGAATTTTGGGGGATTTTTGGGGGTCCTGACGGTGATTTTGGTGTTGAGGGTCCTGAAGGGTCCTGAGGGATTTGGGGGTCTGAGGAGAATTTTGGGGGATTTTTGGGGGTCCTGGGTGAGATTTGGGGGGTCTTGAGGGGAATTTGGGGGAGCCCTTGAGGGTCTCAAGGGGTCCTGGGGCGTTTGGGGAGATCTGAGGAAGATTTGGGGGAATTTTGGGAACATTTTTGGTCTTTTGGGGCTGATTTTGCTCCATTTTTTTTATATTTTAAGATTGTTTTGCTGCTGCTTCAGGTTTTTTGGGGCATTTTGGGTTCATTTCTCTCAAATTTGGGACATTTTGGGTTCATTCCTCTCAGATTTGGGACATTTTGGGTTCAATTCTTTCCATTCTGGGCTCATTTCCCTCCATTTTGGGACATTTTGGGTTCATTTCTCTCAATTTTGGTCTCATTTCTCTCAAATTTGAGGCATTTTGGGCTCTTTTCTCTCCATTTTGGTCTCATTTCTCTCTGATTTGGGACATTTCAGGTTCATTTCTCTCAGATTTGGGACATTTTGGGTTCATTTCTCTCAGATTTGGGACATTTTGGGTTCATTTCTCTCCATTCCAGCCTCATTTCTCTCCAATTTGGGTTCATTTCTCTCAGATTTTGGACATTTTGGGCTCATTTCTCTCAGATTTTGGACATTCTGGGCTCATTTCCCTCCATTTTGGGACATTTTGGGTTCATTTCTCTCAGATTTGGGACATTTTGGGTTCATTTCTCTCCATTCCAGCCTCATTTCTCTCCATTTTGGGCTCATTTCTCTCAGATTTTGGACATTTTGGGCTCATTTCTCTCAGATTTGGGACATTTTGTGTTCATTTCTCTCTGATTTGGGACATTTTTGGTTCATTTCTCTCAGATTTGGGACATTTTTGGTTCATTTCTCTCAGATTTGGGACATTTTGGGATCATTTCTCTCAGATTTGGGACATTTCAGGCTCATTTCTCTCAGATTTGGGACATTTTGTGTTCATTTCTCTCAGATTTGGGACATTTTGGGATCATTTCTCTCCCTTTTGGGACATTTTTGTGCTCATTTCTCTCCATTCTATCCCCGATTTTTGCCCCTTTTCCCCGTTTTTCTCCCCAGATGCTGCCGGCCTGGCTGTGGTCTCTGGGCTCCCTGCTGGCTCTGGCCCTTGGGGGGTCCCTGCAGCACCCCCAGCCCCATTTTGGGGGTGCCCAGCCCCCCCAGAATCACCAGCACGACGCCGAGGGGCTGTTCTGGGACCACGCCGCCCTCTGGGGGGCGCAGGAGGCGCGGGAGCAGCAGGAGCTGCCCCCGGAGGAGTCCCGCAGGAGGCTGGGGTGAGATTCCCAAAAAAAATGCCCAAAATTTCCCAGAATTCTTGGAAAAATTCAAAAAAATTCCCTGGAAAAATCCCAGAAAAAATCCTGAAAATTCACGGAAAAAATCCTGGAAATTCACAGAAAAAATCCCAGAAATTCCCGGAAAAATTGGCGAAAATTCACAGAAAAATTGCCAAAAATTCACAGAAAAATTCCCCAAAAAATCCCCGGAGTCCTGCAGGAGGCTGGCGTGAGATTTCCAAAAAAATTCCCACAACTTCCCAGAATTCTTTGAAAAATTCAAAAAAATTCCCTGGAAAAGTCCCAGAAAAAATTCAGGAAATTCCCAGAAAAATTGGTGAAAATTCACAGAAAAAATCCTGGAAATTCCCGGAAAAATTCCCCAAAAAATCCCAGGTGTCCAGCAGGAGGCTGGGGTGAGAGTCCCCCAAAAAATTCCCAAAACTTCCCAGAATTCCTGGAAAATTTAAAAAAATTCCCTGGAAAAGTCCCAGAAAATTCACAGGAAAAATCCCAGAAAAATTCCTAAAAACTCGCAGAAAAATTCCCAAAAAATCCCCAAAAATTCCTGGAAAAATTCTCAGAAATTCCTGCAAAAATTCACAAAAAACCCACAAAATACCCAGAAAAATGTCTGAAAATTCCCAGAAAAATTCCCAACAATTCACAGAAAACTTCCTGAAAATGCCTGGAAAAATTCCTGGAAATTCACAGAAAAATTTCCAAAAAAATCCCAAAAATTCCTGAAAAAATTCTCAGAAGTTTCTTGAAAAATTCACAAAAATTTCCTGAAAATTCCTGGAAAAATTCCTAAAAATTCCTGGAAAAATCCCTGAAAATTCACAGAAAAATTCCCCAAAAAATCCCTGAAATTCCTGGAAAAATCCTCAGAAGTTCCTGGAAAAATTGGATGGGAATTTTGGGTGAAATTTTCACGATTTTGGATTTTTTTGGAATTTTCACCAATTCTCTTTCAATTTTGGTTGGTATTTTGGGAATTCCAGCTCCCAAATTATCAATAAATTTCTGAAAAAATTCCTTAAAAATCCCCGAAAAATTCCTGAAAATTGCCAGAAAAATTCCCAAAAAAATCCCAAAATTCCTGGAAAAATTCCTGGAAATTCCTGGAAAAATTCCTGAAAATTTCTGGGAAAAATCCCCAAAAATTCCAAAAAAAAAATCCCAAAAAATTCCATCTCCCAAATTCCCAATTTTCCCCATCCCAGGCTCCTGCTGGGGCTGACGGACTCGAATTGATCCAATGTGGAAATTTTGGGTGAAATTCTCGCAATTTTGGATTTTTATTGGAATTTTCACCAATTCTTTTTCAATTTTGGTTGGAATTTTGGGAATTCCAGCTCCCAAATTCCCAATTTTCCCCCATCCCAGGCTCCTGCTGGGGCTGATGGAGTCGAATTGATCCAATGTGGAAATTTTGGGTGAAATTTTCACGATTTTGAATTTTTTTGGAATTTTCACCAATTCTCTTTCAATTTTGGGTGGAATTTTGGGAATTCCAGCTCCCAAATTCCCAATTTTCCCCCATCCCAGGCTGCTGGTGGGGCTGATGGACTCGAATTGATCCAGGATGGGAATTTTGTGTGAAATTTTCACGATTTTGGATTTTTTGGAATTTTCACCAATTCTATTTCAATTTTGGGTGGAATTTTGGGAATTCCATCTCCCAAATTCCCAATTTTCCCCCATCCCAGGCTCCTGGTGGGGCTGATGGACTCGGATGCCTCGGGGGGAGTCTCCAGGGAGGAGCTCCGGGCCTGGATCCTGCGGCGCCATCGGGGGGCGCGACAGGAGGAGCTGAGGAACGAGCGGAGCCGCCTGGATCGCGACAGCGACGGCGTCGTGACATGGCAGGAGTACAAGGACATCAGCTTTGGGGACAATGGTGAGACTCCTGGGAGATGGGGGATGTTTGGGAATTTTTTTGGAATTTTTGGGATTTTTTTGGAATTTTTGGGATTTTTTTGTGAATTTTTGGGAATTTTTTGGATTTTTTGGTGATTTTTGTGAATTGTTTGGAGATTTTTGAGGATTTTTCGTGATTTTTGGTGATTTTTTGGGAATTTTTGTGACTTTTGAAAATTTTGGGAATTTTTGGGATTTTTCGAAATTTTTTCGGAAATTTTTGGGATTTTTGGGAATTTTGGGATTTTTTGGTGATTTTGAGAATTTTTGGGGATATTTTCCACATTTTTGGTGATTTTTTGGTGAATTTTTAGAGGAATTTATGAGAATTTTTGGAGATTTTTTGAGATTTTTTTGAGAATTTTTCAAGGATTTTCAGGGTTTTTTTGTGAATTTTTAGGGATTTCTTAACAGTTTTGGGGGAATTTTGTGAGGACTTTCTAGGAATTTTTTGAGAATTTTTGGGAATTTTGTGGGATTTTTGAGAATTTTTGGGAATTTTGTGGGATTTTTGAGGATTTTTTCTGGAATTTTAGGGATTTTTGGGATTTTTGGGATTTTTGGGGGTTTTTGGGATTTTTGCTGATTTTCTGGAATTTTTGGGGATTTTGCTGATTTTTGGTGATTTTTTGGAATTTTTGGTGATGTTTTGGGAATTTTTGGGACTTTTTCATGATTTTTTGGAAATTTTTGGAGATTTTTAGGATTTTGGATTTCTTGATGATTTTTTGGAAATTTTGGGATTTTTGTGATTTTTGGAATTTTTGGGGGTTTTTAGAATTTTTGGTGATTTTTTGGGAATTTTTTGATTTTTTTTTTTTTTTGGAATTTTTGGTATTTTTTGGTGATTTTTGGGAATTTTTGGGATTTTTGGGGTTTTTTTGGGATTCCGATTTTCAAGGATTTTTCACTCTTTAGGGATTTTCTGCTATTTTTTTCCCCATTTTTAAAAAGAATTTTTAGGGGATTTTTAGGATTTTTTGCAATTTTTGTGATTTTTTAAAGGGTTTTCTAGGATTTTTGGGGGATTTTTTGAATTTTAGGGATTTTTAAAGGTATTTTTGGGGGATTTTTGAGGATTTTGAGAATTTTTGGGGATTTTGGGATTTTTGGGATTTTTTTCAATTATTAGGGTATTTTTGTAGAATTTTAATGATATTTTTAGAATTTTGGGGGGATTTTTTTTTTTTTGGGGGATTTTTTTTAATTTTTAGGGATTTTTGTGGAATTTTACGGATACTTTCAGAATTTTGAGGGATTTTTTGGATTTTGGGGGATTTTTTTTTTTTTTTTTTTTAGGTCTTTTAGGGATTTTTGGAGAACATTTGGGATTTTTTGGGGGGAATTTTAAGGGATTTTTCTGAGAATTGTCCAGGGATTTTTTTGTGATTTTTTTTGAGATTTTTTTTGGTGGTTTTTTTTTTTTTAATTTTTGGAAATTTTGCAGATTTTTGGGTTTTTTTCTGCAATTTAAAAAGAATTTTTGGAGCATTTTTTGGAATTTTTGAAGGAATTTTTTTGGAATTTCTGGGAATTTTAGGGGATTCTTGTGGAATTCTGGAGATTTTTGTCAATTTTTTTTTAACACTTTCAGTTTTTTTCCAAATTCTTGCAGTTTTAAAAGGAATTTTTTGGAGTTTTTCAATATTTTATTGGGAATTTTTATGATATTTTTCATGATTTTTGGGGGGTTTTTCAACTTTTTTGGGGAAATTTTGGGAATTTTTTGGGAGAATTTCTCAAATTTTTGGAGGATTGTTTTGAGAAGTTTTTATGGATTTTTGACAATTTTCTTGGATTTTTTGGAGAATTTTTGTGGAATTTTGGGCGTTTTTTGGAGATTTTTTACAAACTTTTTTATATTTTTGAGAAGATTTTTTCAGGACATTTGTGAACCTTTAGGAATTTTTTAGGGATTTTTGGGGGAATTTTAAAAGTTTTTTTTAATGGGGGAATTTTTTCTGCATTTTTTTACATTTTTGGGCTTTTTGGGAGATTCTTTTGCAAATTTTTGGGTGTGGATTTTTTTTTATTTTTGGGCATTTTTCCAGAATTTTTTTAGGTTTGTTTAACAATTTTTAGAGAACTTTTAGGAATTTTTGGGGATTTTTTAAGTTTTTTAAAGGAATCTTGGACTTTTTTAGGCATTGAATTTTTTTTAAATTTTGGTGGATTTATTTTTCAATTTCTTGAGCTATTTTGATGATTTTTTTTCCAAACTTGTTGCTAATTTTGGGGGATTTTTTGGCGAATTTTTTTTTAATTTGTGGAGGAATTTTTTTATGATTTTTGAGGGATCTTAAACTATTATTTTTTTATTTTTTCCCTAATCCCAGAGGATTTCCAGGGCTCTCCAGACCCCGATTCCCACCGGCAGCTCCTGCTCCGCTCCCGGCGCCGCTTCCAGGCCGCGGACGAGGATGGGGACGGGCGGCTCGGGGAGCCCGAGCTCGACGCCTTCCTGCACCCTGAGGACTTCCCCCAGCTCCAGGAGCTCGTGGTGCAGGTGAGAATTCCCAAAATTCCAAAAATTCCCAAAAAAATCCCGGTTGAAATCGCGAAAACGGCGCCGAAAACGGTGAAAAAACGGAATTTTTAGAGGATTTTTTGTGGTTTTTTTGGAGTTTTTGGCAATTTTTGGCAGAATTTTTAGGGATTTTTTGGGAATTTTTTTTGGAATTTTTGGGAGAAATTTTAGGGATTTTTAGGGAATTTTTGGGAATTTTGGGAGGATTTTTAGGGATTTTTGGGAATTTTTGGGAGAATTTTTAGGAATTTTAGGGAATTTTTGGGAATTTTGGGAGGATTTTAGGGATTTTTGGGAATTTTTGGGAGAATTTTTAGGAATTTTTAGGGAACTTTTTTGGAATTTTTGGGAGAATTTTTAGGGATTTTTAGGGAATTTTTTGGGAATTTTTGGGAGAATTTTTAGGGATTTTTTGTGAATTTTTGGGGAATTCTTGGGAGATTTTTTAGGAATTTTTGGGAATTTTTGGGAGAATTTTTAGGGATTTTTTTAGAAATTTTTGAGGATTTTTGGAGATTTTTGGGGATTTTTTTTTGGTTTTGGGGACTAATCGAAGCTCCAGGAGCTCGTGGTGCAGGTGAGAATTCCCAAAATTCCCAAAATTCCAAAAATTCCCAAAAAATCCCGGTTGAAAATCGTGAAGCGGCGCAGCGGTGAAAAACGGAATTTTTAGAGGATTTTTGTGGTTTTTGGAGTTTTTGGGAATTTTTGTAGAATTTTTAGGGATTTTTTGGGAATTTTTTTTGGAATTTTTGGGAAAATTTCTAGGGATTTTTAGGGAATTTTTTGGGAATTTTTGGAGGGATTTTTAGGGATTTTTTGTGAATTTTGGGAATTTTGGGAGAATTTTTGGGGTTTTTTTGGGAATTTTTGGGAGAATTTTTGGGAGAAATTTTTGGGAGAATTTTTGGGGATTTTTATGAATTTTGGGATTTTTGGAGATTTTTAGGGATATTTTTAGGGATATTTTTTGGGTTTTGGACGAATCAAAGCTCCAGGAGCTTGTGGTGCAGGTGAGAATTCCCAAAATTCCTAAAATTCCCAAAAATTCCCAAAAAATCCCGACAAAATCAGCAGCGGTGCAGCGGTGAAAAAGGGAATTTTAGAGGATTTTTGTGGGTTTTTGGGATTTTTGGGAGAATTTTTAGGCATTTTTGGGAATTTTTAGGAATTTTAGAGGATTTTAGGGAATTTTTGGGATTTTTAGGGAACTTTTGGGAAATTTTGGGAGAATTTTAGGGATTTTGGGAATTTTGGGAGAATTTTTGGGGATTTTGTGGAAATTTTTGGGGAATTTTTTGGGGATTTTTGGGAATATTTTAGAGAATTTTTGGGAATTTTTGGGAGAATTTTTAGGGAATTTTTGGGAATTTTGGGAGAATTTTTGGGGATGTCTTGGGAATTTTTGGGCATTTTGGGAGAATTTTGGGAGAATTTTAGGGATTTTTAGGAATTTTGAGCATTTTTTGGAGATTTTTGGGGGATTTTTTTTTTTGGTTTTTTTGGGACTAATCGAAGCTGCAGGATCTCGTGGTGCAGGTGAGAATTCCCAAAATCCCCAAAATTCTGAAAATTCCCAAAAAAATCCCGGCCGAAATCAGCAAGCGGCGCCCAGCGGTGAAAAACGGAATTTTTAGAGGATTTTTTGTGGTTTTTTGGAGTTTTTGGGAATTTTGTAGAATTTTTAGGGATTTTTGGGAATTTTTTTTGGAATTTTTGGGAAAATTTCTAGGGATTTTTAGGGAATTTTTTGGGAATTTTTGGAGGGATTTTTAGGGATTTTGGGAATTTTTGGGAGAATTTTTAGGAATTTTTTGGGAATTTTTTGGGAATTTTTGGGAGAATTTTTAGGGATTTTTAGGGAATTTTGGGAGAATTTTGGGATTTTTGGGAATTTTTGGGAATTTTTGGGGATTTTTAGGGAATTTTTGCAGCTTTTGGGAATTTTTGGGAGAATTTTTAGGAAATTTTTGGGAATTGTTAGAGGTTTTTTTAAGGTTTTAAGGGAATTTTTGGGAATTTTGGGAGAACTTTTAGGGATTTTTTGGAATTTTTTTTTAATTTTTGGGAGAATTTTTAAGAATTTTTTGGGAATTTTTTGGGATTTTTTGGGGGATTTTTAGGGAATTTTTTGGGAATTTTTGGGAGAATTTTTAGGGAATTTTTTGGGAATTTTTGGGAGAATTTTTAGGGATTTTTAGGGAATTTTTGGGAGAATTTTTAGGGAATTTTAGGGAATTATTTTGGAATTTTGGGAGAATTTTTGGGGATTTTTTGGGAATTTTTGGGAATTTTTGGGAGAATTTTTAGGAATTTTTAGGGAATTTTTTGCAATTTTTGGGAGAATTTTTAGGGATTTTTAGGGAATTTTTTGGGAATTTTTGGAGGGATTTTTAGGGATTTTTTGTGAATTTTGGGGAATTTTTGGGAGAATTTTTGGGGTTTTTTGGGAATTTTTGGGAGAATTTTTGGGAGAATTTTTGGGAGAATTTTTGGGGATTTTTTATGAATTTTTGGGATTTTTTGGAGATTTTTTAGGGATATTTTTTAGGGATATTTTTTTGGGTTTTTGGACGAATCAAAGCTCCAGGAGCTTGTGGTGCAGGTGAGAATTCCCAAAATTCCCAAATTCCCAAAAATTCCCAAAAAAATCCCGGCCAAAATCGCGAAAAGCGGCGCCGAAAACGGTGAAAAAAGGGAATTTTTAGAGGATTTTTGTGGGTTTTTTGGGATTTTTGGGAGAATTTTTAGGCATTTTTGGGAATTTTTTAGGAATTTTTAGAGGATTTTTAGGGAATTTTTTGGGATTTTTAGGGAACTTTTTGGGAAATTTTGGGAGAATTTTTAGGGATTTTTGGGAATTTTTGGGAGATTTTTTTGGGGATTTTTGTGGAAATTTTTGGGAATTTTTTGGGGATTTTTGGGAATATTTTAGGGAATTTTTTGGGAATTTTTGGGAGAATTTTTAGGGAATTTTTTGGGAATTTTTGGGAGAATTTTGGGGATTTCTTGGGAATTTTGGGCATTTTGGGAGAATTTTTGGGAGAATTTTTAGGGATTTTTTAGGAATTTTTGAGCATTTTTTGGAGATTTTTGGGGGATTTTTTTTTTTGGTTTTTTTGGGACTAATCGAAGCTGCAGGATCTCGTGGTGCAGGTGAGAATTCCCAAAATTCCCAAAATTCCCAAAAATTCCCAAAAAAATCCCGGTTGAAATCGCGAAAACGGCGCCAAAAACGGAGAAAAAATGGAATTTTTAGAGGATTTTTTGTGGGTTTTTTAGGATTTTTTGGGAGAATTTTTGGGAGAATTTTTAAGGATTTTTCTGTGAATTTTTGGGGGATTTTTAGGGAATTTTTGCAGCTTTTTGGGAATTTTTGGGAGAATTTTTCGGAAATTTTTGGGAATTGTTAGAGGTTTTTTTAAGGTTTTAAGGGAATTTTTTAGGAATTTTTGGGAGAATTTTTAGGGATTTTTTTGGAATTTTTTGGGATTTTTTTGGGGGATTTTTAGGGACTTTTTTGGGAATTTTTGGGAGAATTTTTAGGGAATTTTTTGGGAATTTTTGGGAGAATTTTTAGGGATTTTTAGGGAATTTTTGGGAGAATTTTTAGAAATTTTTTGGGAATTTTTTGGAATTTTTGGAAGAATTTTTGGGGTTTTTTTGGGAATTTTTGGGAGAATTTTTGGGAGAATTTTTAGAGAATTTTTGGGAGAATTTTTAGGGATTTTTAGGGAATTTTTGGGACAATTTTTAGGGATTTTTTGGGAATTTTTTGGGAATTTTTTTGGGATTTTTAGGGAATTTTTGGAGCTTTTTGGGAATTTTTGGGAGAATTTTTTGGAAACTTTTGGGAATTGTTAGAGGTTGTTTTAAGGTTTTAAGGTAATTTTTTGGGAATTTTTGGGAGAATTTTTAGGGAATTTTTGGGAGAATTTTTGGGAGAATTTTTAGGAATTTTTAAGTAATTTTTTGAGAATTTTTGTGAGAATTTTTTGGGATTTTTTGGGATTTTTTTGGGATTTGTGGGATAAATTTTAAGGATTTTTTGAGAATTTTTGGGAGAATTTTTAGGGATTTTTAGGTAACTTTTTGTGGATTTTTGGGAGAATTTTTAGGGAATTTTTGGAGGATTTTTTGGGATTTTTTTGAATTTTTTTAGGGTTTTGTGGGAGAAATTTTAAGGATTTTTTGAGAATTTTTGGGAGAATTTTTAGGGATTTTTTGGTATTTTTTGGAATTTTTTTAGGGATTTGTGGGAGAATTTTTAAAGATTTTTTGGGAATCTTTTGGGGAATTTTTGGGAGAAACATTTGCAGAATTTTTAAGGTTTTTTGGAACTTTTTGAGATTTTTTGGGAGAATTCTTAGGGTATAAATTTTTTAATTTTTCCAGAACGTTTTGGGATTTTTTTGGGGGGGTATTTTGCAAGAATTTTTTGGGAATTTTGGGAAGGAATTTTTTTGGGAATTCCCAAATTTTTGCTTTTTTTTAGGAAACCATGGAGGACCTGGATCGGGATGGGGATGGATTCATCCAGGTGGACGAGTACATTGGTGAGGAATTCTGGGAATTTTGGGAATTCTGGGAATTTTGGGAACTTTTTTTAATTTTTGGGAATTTTTGGGGGAATTTTGAGAGGCCTGGAATCATTATTGGGGAATATTTTGAATTTTGAGGGGATTTTTTTTGGATTTTCTGGGGATTTTTAGGAATCTTGGGAATTTTGAGAATTTTTTGGAATTTTTTCAGAATTTTTGGGCAATTTTTGGGGGACTTTTGAGAGCTCTGGAACCATTTTTAGGATTTTTTTTTAATTTTTGGGAGATTTTTGGGGGAATTTTGGGGAATTTTGGGGAATTTTTTTGGAATTTTTGGGAATTTCTGGGAATTTTGGGAATTTTTGGAATTTTTTCAGAATTTTTGTGAAATTTTTGGGGGAATTTTGAGAGCTCTGGATCCATTTTTAAGGAATTTTTTTAATTTTGAGGGGATTTTTTGGGATTTTTGGGGAATATTTGGGAATTTTTTGTGAATTTTTGGGGAATTTTTGGGGAATTTTTTGAGATTTTTTTGGAGTTTTTGGGAATTTTGGGGGAATTTTTGGGATTTTTTTAATTTTGGGGGAATTTTTTTTTAGTTTTTTGGGGGAATTTTTTGGGAATTTCTGGGAATTTCTGTAGAATTTTTGGGGAACTTTTGGGAATTTTGGGAATCAATTTTTTGGTAATTTCGGGTATCCTGGCTCAATGTTTTGGGAATTTTGGGGATCCTGGATCCATTTTTTGGGAATTTTGGGGGGAATTTTTTGTGTCATTCTCATGGAATTTTGGGCGGTTTTCGCTCAATTTTTTTTCCATTTTTCTGGGGTTTTTTGGGGATTTTTTGGGTTTTTTGTTGAGTTTTGGAACGGGGATTTTTTTGGGATTAACCCCTGATTTTCCTCTCCCAGCTGATTTATTCCAGGGCTCCCCAGGCTCCCCAGAACCCCCCGAAATCCTTCGGGAACGGGAACAATTCCTGCGGCAGCGGGACCAGGACGGGATTTGGGGAATTTTTGGGGAATTTTTTGTGAATTTTTTGGGAATTTTTTGTGAATTTTTGGGGAATTTTAAGGGAATTTTTTGGGATTTTTTTGGAATTTTTTGGGAATTTTGGAGGAATTTTTTGGGGAATTTTTTTAATTTTAGTGGGATTTTTTGGGAATTTTTTGGGGATTTTTTTTGGGAATTCCTGAGGAACGTTTGGGGAACTTTTGGGAATTTTGGGAACCTTGGGTCAATTTTTTGGGAATTTTGGGAACCTTGGGTCAATTTTTTGGGAATTTTGGGGATCCTGGCTCCATTTTTTGGGAATTTTTGGGAATTTTGGACTCCCTGACTCCATTTTTTGGGAATTTTGGGGGGGAATTTTTGTGTCATTCTCCTGGAATTTTGGGGCGATTTTTGCTCAATTTTTTTTTACTTTTTGGGGTTTTTTGGGGGTTTTTCAGGATTCCTGGGGTTTTTTGGAGCGGGGATTTTTTGGGATTAACCCCTGATTTTCCTCTCCCAGCTGATTTATTCCAGGGCTCCCAGGCTCCCCAGAACCCCTGAAATCCTTCCGGGAGCGGGAACAATTCCTGCGGCAGCGGGACCAGGATGAGATTTGGGGATTTGGGAAATTTTTGGGAATTTTTTGTGAATTTTTGGGGAATTTTAAGGGAATTTTTGGAATTTTTTTTAATTTTTTGGGAATTTTGGGGGAACTTTTTGGGATTTTTTTTTTAATTTTGGGGGATTTTTTGGGAATTCCTGTGGAACGTTTGGGAACTTTTGGAATTTTGGGAACCTTGGGTCAATTTTTTGGGAATTTTTTGGAATCCTGAATCCATTTTTTGGGAATTTTTGGGAATTTTGGAGATCCTGGATCCATTTTTTGGGAATTTTGGGGGGGAATTTTTGCATCGTTCCCATGGAATTTTTGGCGATTTTCGCACCATTTTTTTTCCATTTTTTCTGGGGTTTTTTGGGGATTTTTTGGGTTTTTTGTTGAGTTTTGGAACGGGGATTTTTTTGGGATTAACCCCTGATTTTCCTCTCCCAGCTGATTTATTCCAGGGCTCCCCAGGCTCCCCAGAACGACCCGAAATTCATCGGGAGCAGGAACAATTCCTGCGACAGCGGGACCAGGAGACGGGATTTGGGGAGTGGGGAATTTTGGGGAATTTTTGTGGATTTTGGAGAATTTTTGTGAATTTTTGGGGAATTTTAAGGGAATTTTTGGAAATTTTGGGGGAATTTTTGGGATTTTTTTTTAATTTTGGGGGGATTTTTGGGGAATTTTTGGGGGAATTCTTTGGGAATTCCTCAGAATTTCTGTGGAATTTTTGGGGAACTTTTGGGAATTTGGGGAATCAATTTTTTGGGAATCTTGGGAATCCTGAATCCATTTTTGGGAATTTTTGGGAATTTTGGACTCCTGACTCCATTTTTGGGAATTTTGGGGGAATTTTTGTGTCATTCCCATGGAATTTTGGGCGTTTTTCGCTCAATTTTTTTTTTTAATTTTGGGGTTTTTTGGGGATTTCGGGGGATTTTTTGGGGAATTTTTGGGAATTTTTGAGAACTTATTGGGAATTTTTGAGGAATATTTTGGGGATAATTTTGGGAAATCCTGGGAATTTCTGTGTAATATTAGGGGGGATTTTCTTCGAGTTTTTTGAGGGAATTTTTTGGGGGTTTTTTGGGATTTTTTGGGAATTATGGGGAAATTTTTGGTAATTTTTGGGAATTTTGGGGGGGATTTTTGGGAATTGTGGACTCCCTGACCCCATTTTTTTGGGGCTGTTTTGGGGATTTTTTTGGGGTTTCTCAGGATCGAAATTTTGGGGGGATTTTTTTGATTTTTTGGGGATTTGGGGGGATTTTTTTGCAGTTTCAGGACGGGGATTTTTTTGGGATTAACCCCTGATTTTCCTCTCCCAGCTGATTTATTCCAGGGCTCCCCAGGCTCCCCAGAACCCCCTGAAATCCTTCGGGAACGGGAACAATTCCTGCGGCAGCGGGACCAGGACGGCGACGGGCGCCTGGGACCCGCCGAGGTCCAGCTGTGGCTCCGCCCCCCCAGCCCCGACTGGCCAGGGGTGGAGGCCGATCACCTGATCCACCACGCTGACCTGGACAAGGTGGGCATTCCCAAAATTCCCTAAAAATCCCAAAATCCCCAAAATTCCCAAAAAAATCCCGGTGGAAATCGCAAAAAATTGAATTCTTGGGGATTTTTTGGGGATTTTTTGGGGGTTTTGGGTTTTCTGCACAGGTATTGAAGTTTAGAATCCCATGAATTCCCAAAATTCCATCAAAATCCCAAAAATTCCCCAAAAAAATCCCAGCGGAAATCGCGAAAACGGCGCCAAAAACGGTGAAAAAAATGGGAATTTTTTTTGGGATTTTTGGGGGATTTTTGGGATTTCTGAACAGCTATTGAAGATGAGAATTCCAAGAATTCCCAAAATTCCAGGAAAATCTCGGAATTCCCAAAAATTCCCAAAAAAATTTCCCAAAACATTTGCAAAAAATTCGCGTCAAATGTCGTGAAAACGGCGCCGAAAACGGTGAAAAAAAATGAGATTTTTGGGGATTTTTTGGAAATTTTTTTGGGGATTTTTGGGATTTTTGCACAGGTACTGAAGATGAGAATTCCAAGGATTCCCAAAATTCCATTAAAATCTCGGAATTCCTAAAAATTCCCCCAAAAAATCCCAGCGGAAATCGCAAAAACGGCGCCAAAAACGGTGAAAAAATGGAATTTTTGGGGATTTTTTTGGGATTCTGGGATTTCTGCACAAGTATTGAAGGTGAGAATTCCAAGAATTCCCAAAATTCCAGAAAAATCTCGGAATTCCCAAAAATTCCCCCAAAAAATCCCAAAAAAATTCTGGTCAAAATCATGAAAACGGCGCTAAAAATGGTGAAAAAAATTGAATTTTTTGGGGATTTTTCGGGATTTTTTTTTTTTTTGGATTTTTGGATTTTTTGGGATTTCTGCACTGGTGGTCAAGGTGAGAAATTCCCAAAATTCCTGAAATTTCCCCAAATTCTCCCAAATTTTAGGATTGGGACCTGAGCCAAGAGATTTTGGGTCATTTTTGGGGCGATTTTGGGTCATTTTTTGGGGCAATTCTTGTGAAATTTGGGGGAATTTTGGGAGATTTTGGGGCAATTTTGGGATTTGTTTCGTTTTTAGTCAATTCTGGGGTGATTTGGGTCCATTTTGCGTCAATATTGGGCGATTTTGGGAAATTTTGGGAGGATTTGTGCCAATTTTGGGTCAATTTTGAGAAATTTTGGGAGGTTTTGGGTCAATTTTGGGAGATTTTGGTGCCTTTAGAAATTTATTTCAATTTTGGGCAGATTTTTGATCATTTTGAACCGATTTTGGGGTGATTTGGGTCCATTTTGGGCATTTTGTGTCAATTTTGGGACATTTTGGGAGGTTTTGGGTCAATTTTGGGAAATTTTGGGAGGTTTTGTGTCAATTTTGGGGCAATTTTGGGGGTTTTGTGTCAATTTGGGT
>JAKWBO010001233.1:0-16701 GCA_034336685.1 Luscinia luscinia
GCGCCACACGACCGCAGCACACGGGGTCACGGGCCTGCAAGGCCAGGCGGGGGCGACACCGAGACTCAACTCCCCTGAAACCCCCATCCGCTCACGACAGCCCAGCCCGCCAAAACGGAGGCGGGGCGATCGAAGACTCAACTCCCCAAAACCCCCATCCGCCCCGCCGGCACGGATCTCTCGGTCTCTCTCGCCAGCACACAGCGCCTCTCTGGGCCTCGCTCTCGTGGCCCGCGACCCTTTCGCCGCCAGGCTGCTGGGTAAGCCGCGGCTTAAGGTCACGTGAGAAAAAGAAGGGAACAGGCCGGGCGGCCCCACACTCCGCCACGCCTGAAAAGCAGAGCCGCCGCAGCCCAGCCCGCTGGCAGCCACCGCAGAGCCGGGGCAGCAGGCCAGACCTCACAGGCCGCCCGGCCACGGTGGCTCGGATCGCACCAGCCGAGGAGGGAGATGGGGCGAGGCGCCGCCGCCTCGCCCCACATCGCCGGGGCTTTTCTCTCGCTCTCTGTCGGGTTCCGCTCGCTTACGGCGCAGAGCCGGCCACCGCGGCCGGCCGCCACCGCTAAATGAACACTCCGCCGCTACGCTGGTCCCCGGCTTAGGGCCGAGGAAGGGGAACCATGCTTTCAACGACGCACGGCGGGAAGGGTGCCGCCAACCCCGGCCGGCAAACTCCACGGGCGACTCTCGCCACCGAGCCCCCTTGGGCGAAGCCGAGGCGAGGCCGGATGCTCCCACCGCACGCCCCGCGAGCCCTTCCCAGGCGGACGCCTCTCTGGGCAAGACGGGTCGGGAGCGGGAACGAGGCGCGCCACCTCGGCGGCCGAGCGAGCCGTGGCTCGGGAGCTTCGGGAAGGGGGCCGGGAACCTACCTCTCGGCAGGCTCAACGCAACCCCGGCCGCAGCCCAGCCCCGGCTGCCGGTAAAAGCGCACCGACCGGCAGCCGAAGAACGCCGCACCCGCCAGAGCGGGCCGGCCCCGCTTAAGGCCGGGCGGAAAAGAACGAGGCGCCGCCGCCGCCCGCCACCATCGCCGGAGGAGCGAACGGGCACTCGCCCCCTTCTCGCAAACCGGCAGCAGCCGGGCCGGAGCTGGACACGCGCCGCTGCTTCGCTTTCGCTTCTCGGGTCTCCCCGCCTCACCTGGCCTGGGCCGGGAGCACAGCTCGCACGCCGCTGCGAAACCGGCAGCAGCCGGGCCGAGCTGGACACGCGCCGCGGCTTCGCCTCGCTCGGGTCTCCCCGCCTCACCTGGCCTGGGCCGGGAGCACAGCTCGTATCGCTCGCTGCGAAACCGGCAGCAGCCGGGCCGAGCGGGACACGCGCCGCGCTTCTCTCTCGCAGCCGCTCTTTCGCCCGCGCCGCCTGGGCCGGGTGCAGCTCGCATCTCGCCCGCTGCACTCTTTTTCCACGGAACCGCAGCAGCCGGGCCGCAGCGGGACACGCCGGGCGGCTTCTCTCGCCTCGCGCCCCGCCGCCGCCTGGCCCGGGCCGGGAGCAGCTCGCCTGCCTCCACCTGTCTCAGTCAACTGGGGTTACGGAATGCCGGACAAGGCCACGGGAGAGTCCTTGCCGTGCATTGGCGGTACGGTTCCTGGGCCGGCACGACCGCTTCAAGCGCCGCCTCTTTTTCCGCCACGGACACAGGCACTGCACAGCCTGCGGGGAGACCGCCTGAACCCTGTCTCCCATGATACGGACAAGCGGGGCCCAGGAGGCCGACGAGCACAAGAGAACGAAGCCTAGGTGACCGGGTGGCGCAGCGGAGCACGCCGCCTCCTACGATGAGGTGCAGCCGGAGGCAGCCGAAAACAGCGAATCCCTTAGCGCACTTCCGAGGACACCAGGTCTACCCAGCCAGCGGGTAGACCTGTTGTCCGCCTGCATTCCCGATTAAGGGGTAGACCTGTTGTCCGCCTGCATTCCCGATTAAGGGGTAGACCTGTTGTCCGCCGGCATTCCCGATTAAGGGTAGACCTGGTGTCCGCCGGCATTCCCGCTTAAGGGGTAGACCTGTTGTCCGCCTGCATTCCCGATTAAGGGGTAGACCTGGTGTCCGCCTGCATTCCCGCTTAAGGGGTAGACCTGTTGTCCGCCTGCATTCCCGATTAAGGGTAGACCTGTTGTCCGCCTGCATTCCCGATTAAGGGGTAGACCTGGTGTCCGCCGGCATTCCCGCTTAAGGGGTAGACCTGTTGTCCGCCTGCATTCCCGATTAAGGGGTAGACCTGGTGTCCGCCTGCATTCCCGCTTAAGGGTAGACCTGGTGTCCGCCTGCATTCCCGACTAAGGGGTAGACCTGTTGTCCGCCTGCATTCCCGCTTAAGGGGTAGACCTGGTGTCCGCCGGCATTTCCCGCTTTAAGGGGTAGACCTGTTGTCCGCCTGCATTCCCGCTTAAGGGGTAGACCTGGTGTCCGCCTGCATTCCCGCTAAGGGGTAGACCTGGTGTCCGCCGGCATTCCCGCTTAAGGGTAGACCTGTTGTCCGCCGGCATTCCCGCTTAAGGGGTAGACCTGGTGTCCGCCTGCATTCCCGCTGAAGGGTAGACCTGTTGTCCGCCTGCATTCCCGCTTAAGGGGTAGACCTGTTGTCCGCCGGCATTCCCGCTTAAGGGGTAGACCTGTTGTCCGCCTGCATTCCCGATTAAGGGGTAGACCTGTTGTCCCCCTGCATTCCCCGCTTGAAGGGGTAGACCTGTTGTCCGCCTGCATTCCCGCTTAAGGGGTAGACCTGTTGTCCGCCTGCATTCCCGGCTTAAGGGTAGACCTGTTGTCCGCCTGCATTCCCGCTTAAGGGGTAGACCTGTTGTCCGCCGGCATTCCCGCTTAAGGGGTAGACCTGTTGTCCGCCTGCATTCCCGATTAAGGGGTAGACCTGTTGTCCGCCGGCATTCCCGCTTAAGGGGTAGACCTGTTGTCCGCCTGCATTCCCCGCTTAAGGGGTAGACCTGTTGTCCGCCTGCATTCCCGATTAAGGGGTAGACCTGGTGTCCGCCTGCATTCCCGCTTAAGGGGTAGACCTGTTGTCCGCCTGCATTCCCGACTAAGGGGTAGACCTGGTGTCCGCCTGCATTCCCGCTTAAGGGGTAGACCTGGTGTCCGCCGGCATTCCCCGCTTAAGGGGTAGACCTGTTGTCCGCCTGCATTCCCGCTTAAGGGGTAGACCTGGTGTCCGCCGGCATTCCCGCTTAAGGGGTAGACCTGTTGTCCGCCTGCATTCCCGCGGTAAGGGGTAGACCTGTTGTCCGCCGGCATTCCCCGCTTAAGGGGTAGACCTGGTGTCCGCCGGCATTCCCGCTTAAGGGGTAGACCTGATGTCCGCCTGCATTCCCGATTAAGGGGTAGACCTGGTGTCCGCCTGCATTCCCGCTTAAGGGGTAGACCTGGTGTCCGCCGGCATTCCCGCTTAAGGGGTAGACCTGTTGTCCGCCTGCATTCCCGCTTAAGGGTAGACCTGTTGTCCGCCTGCATTCCCGACTAAGGGTAGACCTGTTGTCCGCCTGCATTCCCGATTAAGGGGTAGACCTGTTGTCCGCCGGCATTCCCGCTTAAGGGTAGACCTGTTGTCCGCCTGCATTCCCGATTAAGGGTAGACCTGGTGTCCGCCTGCATTCCCGCTTAAGGGTAGACCTGTTGTCCGCCTGCATTCCCGATTAAGGGTAGACCTGGTGTCCGCCTGCATTCCCGCTTAAGGGGTAGACCTGTTGTCCGCCTGCATTCCCGATTAAGGGTAGACCTGGTGTCCGCCGGCATTCCCGCTTAAGGGTAGACCTGTTGTCCGCCTGCATTCCCGCTTAAGGGGTAGACCTGTTGTCCGCCTGCATTCCCGCTTAAGGGGTAGACCTGTTGTCCGCCTGCATTCCCCGATTAAGGGGTAGACCTGTTGTCCGCCTGCATTCCCGATTAAGGGGTAGACCTGTTGTCCGCCTGCATTCCCGCTTAAGGGGTAGACCTGTTGTCCGCCTGCATTCCCGCATTAAGGGGTAGACCTGTTGTCCGCCTGCATTCCCGATTAAGGGTAGACCTGTTGTCCGCCTGCATTCCCGACTAAGGGTAGACCTGTTGTCCGCCTGCATTCCCGCTTAAGGGGTAGACCTGTTGTCCGCCGGCATTCCCGCTTAAGGGGTAGACCTGTTGTCCGCCTGCATTCCCGCATTAAGGGGTAGACCTGTTGTCCGCCGGCATTCCCGCTTAAGGGTAGACCTGGTGTCCGCCGGCATTCCCGCTGAAGGGGTAGACCTGGTGTCCGCCTGCATTCCCGATTAAGGGGTAGACCTGTTGTCCGCCGGCATTCCCGCTTAAGGGTAGACCTGTTGTCCGCCTGCATTCCCGCTTAAGGGGTAGACCTGGTGTCCGCCGGCATTCCCGGCTAAGGGTAGACCTGGTGTCCGCCTGCATTCCCGCTTAAGGGGTAGACCTGTTGTCCGCCTGGCATTCCCGCTTAAGGGTAGACCTGTTGTCCGCCTGCATTCCCGATTAAGGGGTAGACCTGTTGTCCGCCGCATTCCCGCTTAAGGGGTAGACCTGGTGTCCGCCTGCATTCCCGCTTAAGGGGTAGACCTGGTTGTCCGCCTGCATTCCCGCTTAAGGGGTAGACCTGGTGTCCGCCGGCATTCCCGATTAAGGGTAGACCTGTTGTCCGCCTGCATTCCGATTAGGGTAGACCTGGTGTCCGCCTGCATTCCCGATTAAGGGGTAGACCTGGTGTCCGCCTGCATTCCCGCTTAAGGGTAGACCTGTTGTCCGCCTGCATTCCCGATTAAGGGTAGACCTGTTGTCCGCCTGCATTCCCGCTTAAGGGTAGACCTGGTGTCCGGCCGGCATTCTCCGCTAAGGGGTAGACCTGTTGTCCGCCTGCATTCCTCGATTAAGGGGTAGACCTGTTGTCCGCCTGCATTCCCGCTAAGGGTAGACCTGGTGTCCGCCGGCATTCCCGCTTAAGGGTAGACCTGTTGTCCGCCTGCATTCCCGATTAAGGGGTAGACCTGGTGTCCGCCGGCATTCCCGCCTAAGGGGTAGACCTGGTGTCCGCCTGCATTCCCTGATTAGGGGTAGACCTGTTGTCCGCCTGCATTCCCGCTTAAGGGTAGACCTGGTGTCCGCCTGCATTCCCGCTTAAGGGGTAGACCCTGCTGTCCGCCTGCATTCCCGACTAAGGGTAGACCTGTTGTCCGCCTGCATTCCCGCTTAAGGGGTAGACCTGTTGTCCGCCTGCATTCCCGATTAAGGGGTAGACCTGTTGTCCGCTGCATTCCCGCTTAAGGGTAGACCTGTTGTCCGCCTGCATTCCCGATTAAGGGGTAGACCTGTTGTCCGCCTGCATTCCCGATTAAGGGGTAGACCTGTTGTCCGCCTGCATTCCCGCTTAAGGGGTAGACCTGTTGTCCGCCTGCATTCCCGATTAAGGGTAGACCTGGTGTCCGCCTGCATTCCTCGCTTAAGGGGTAGACCTGTTGTCCGGCCTGCATTCCCCGCATTAAGGGGTAGACCTGGTGTCCGCCTGCATTCCCGCTATAAGGGTAGACCTGGTGTCCGCCGGCATTCCCCGCTTAAGGGGTAGACCTGTTGTCCGCCTGCATTCCCGACTAAGGGTAGACCTGTTGTCCGCCTGCATTCCCGATTAAGGGGTAGACCTGTTGTCCGCCGGCATTCCCGATTAAGGGGTAGACCTGTTGTCCGCCTGCATTCCCGCTTAAGGGTAGACCTGGTGTCCGCCTGCATTCCCGATTAAGGGTAGACCTGTTGTCCGCCCGCATTCCGGCTAAGGGGTAGACCTGTTGTCCGCCTGCATTCCCGATTAAGGGGTAGACCTGTTGTCCGCCTGCATTCCCGCTTAAGGGTAGACCTGGTGTCCGCCGGCATTCCCGATTCAAGGTAGACCTGGTGTCCGCCGGCATTCCCGCTTAAGGGGTAGACCTGGTGTCCGCCGGCATTCCCGCTTAAGGGGTAGACCTGTTGTCCGCCTGCATTCCCGACTATGGGTAGACCTGGTGTCCGCCTGCACTCCCGCTTAAGCGGTAGACCTGGTGTCCGCCGGCATTCCCGCTTTAAGGGTAGACCTGTTGTCCGCCTGCATTCCCGCATGAAGGGGTAGACCTGGTGTCCGCCGGCATTCCCGACTTAGGGGTAGACCTGTTGTCCGCCGGCATTCCCGCCTTAAGGGGTAGGACCTGTTGTCCGGGCCGGCATTCCCCGCTTGAAGGGTAGACCTGCTTGTCCGCCTGCATTCCCGACTAAGGGGTAGACTCCGGTGTCCGCCGGCATTCCCGCTTAAGGGGTAGACCTGTTGTCCGCCGGCATTCCCGATTAAGGGGTAGACCTGGTGTCCGCCAGCATCTCCGCTGAAGGGGTAGACCTGGTGTCCGCCTGCATTCCCGCTTAAGGGGTAGACCTGGTGTCCGCCGGCATTCCCGCTTAAGGGGTAGACCTGTTGTCCGCCTGCATTCCCGCTAAGGGGTAGACCTTGGTGTCCGCTGCATTCCCGCTTAAGGGGTAGACCTGTGTGTCCGCCGGCATTCCCGACTAAGGGGTAGACCTGCTGTCCGCCGCATTCCCGGCTTAAGGGGTAGACCTGTTGTCCGCCGCATTCCCGACTAAGGGTAGACCTGTTGTCCGCCGGCATTCCCGCTTAAGGGTAGACCTGTTGTCCGCCTGCATTCCCGCTAAGGGGTAGACCTGGTGTCCGCCGGCATTCCTCGCTTAAGGGGTAGACCTGTTGTCCGCCTGCATTCCCGATTAGGGTAGACCTGTTGTCCGCCGCATTCCCGCTGAAAGGGTAGACCTGGTGTCCGCCTGCATTCCCGCTTAAGGGTAGACCTGTTGTCCGCCTGCATTCCCGACTAAGGGGTAGACCTGGTGTCCGCCGGCATTCCCGCTTAAGGGGTAGACCTGGTGTCCGCCTGCATTCCCGCTTAAGGGGTAGACCTGTTGTCCGCCTGCATTCCCGCTTAAGGGGTAGACCTGTTGTCCGCCGGCATTCCCGCTAAGGGGTAGACCTGTTGTCCGCCTGCATTCCCGATTAAGGGGTAGACCTGGTGTCCGCCCGGCATTCCCGCTATAAGGGTAGACCTGTTGTCCGCCTGCATTCCCGATTAAGGGTAGACCTGGTGTCCGCCGGCATTCCCGCTTAAGGGGTAGACCTGTTGTCCGCCTGCATTCCCGACCAAGGGGTAGACCTGGTGTCCGCCGCATTCCCGATTAAGGGTAGACCTGTTGTCCGCCTGCATTCCCGACTAAGGGGTAGACCTGCTGTCCGCCGGCATTCCCGATTAAGGGGTAGACCTGTTGTCCGCCTGCATTCCCGATTAAGGGGTAGACCTGGTGTCCGCCGGCATTCCCGCGTTAAGGGGTAGACCTGTTGTCCGCCTGCATTCCCGCTTAAGGGGTAGACCTGGTGTCCGCCGGCATTCCCGCTTAAGGGGTAGACCTGCTGTCCGCCTGCATTCCCGATTAAGGGGTAGACCTGGTGTCCGCCGGCATTCCCGCTTAAGGGGTAGACCTGGTGTCCGCCTGCATTCCCGCTTAAGGGGTAGACCTGTTGTCCGCCGGCATTCCCGCTTAAGGGGTAGACCTGGTGTCCGCCTGCATTCCCGACTAAGGGGTAGACCTGGTGTCCGCCGGCATTCCCGCTTAAGGGGTAGACCTGGTGTCCGCCGGCATTCCCGACTGAAGGGGTAGACCTGGTGTCCGCCGGCATTCCCGACTAAGGGGTAGACCTGTTGTCCGCCGCATTCCCGCTTAAGGGTAGACCTGGTGTCCGCCTGCATTCCCGCTTAAGGGGTAGACCTGTTGTCCGCCTGCATTCCCGCTTAAGGGGTAGACCTGGTGTCCGCCGGCATTCCCGCTTAAGGGGTAGACCTGTTGTCCGCCCGGCATTCCCGCTTAAGGGGTAGACCTGGTGTCCGCCCTGCATTCCCGACTAAGGGTAGACCTGGCGTCCGCCGGCATTCCCGCTTAAGGGGTAGACCTGTTGTCCGCCGGCATTCCCGCTTAAGGGGTAGACCTGGTGTCCGCCGGCATTCCCGACTAAGGGGTAGACCTGGTGTCCGCCGGCATTCCCGCTTAAGGGGTAGACCTGGTGTCCGCCTGCATTCCCGATTAAGGGTAGACCTGTTGTCCGCCTGCATTCCCGACTAAGGGGTAGACCTGTTGTCCGCCTGCATTCCCGATTAAGGGGTAGACCTGGTGTCCGCCTGCATTCCCGATTAAGGGTAGACCTGTTGTCCGCCTGCATTCCTGATTAAGGGGTAGACCTGGTGTCCGCCTGCATTCCCGCTTAAGGGGTAGACCTGGTGTCCGCCTGCATTCCCGCTTAAGGGGTAGACCTGGTGTCCGCCGGCATTCCCGGCTTAAGGGGTAGACCTGTTGTCCGCCTGCATTCCCGCTTAAGGGGTAGACCTGTTGTCCGCCTGCATTCCCGATTAAGGGTAGACCTGGTGTCCGCCGGCATTCCCGCTTAAGGGGTAGACCTGTTGTCCGCCTGCATTCCCGATTAAGGGGTAGACCTGTTGTCCGCCTGCATTCCCCGCTTAAGGGGTAGACCTGGTGTCCGCCGGCATTCCCGCTTAAGGGGTAGACCTGTTGTCCGCCTGCATTCCCGATTAAGGTGTAGACCTGTTGTCCGCCGGCATTCCCGCTTAAGGGGTAGACCTGTTGTCCGCCCCGCATTCCCGATTAGGGGTAGACCTGTTGTCCGCCTGCATTCCCGACTAAGGGGTAGACCTGTTGTCCGCCTGCATTCCCGATTAAGGGGTAGACCTGTTGTCCGCCGGCATTCCCGCCAAAGGGTAGACCTGTTGTCCGCCTGCATTCCCGATTAAGGGGTAGACCTGGTGTCCGCCTGCATTCCCCGATTAAGGGGTAGACCTGGTGTCCGCCGGCATTCCCGCTTAAGGGGTAGACCTGGTGTCCGCCGGCATTCCTCGCTAAGGGGTAGACCTGTTGTCCGCCGGCATTCCCGACTAAGGGGTAGACCTGGTGTCCGCCTGCATTCCCGATTAAGGGTAGACCTGTTGTCCGCCGGCATTCCCGCTTAAGGGGTAGACCTGTTGTCCGCCTGCATTCCTGATTAAGGGGTAGACCTGGTGTCCGCCGGCGTTCCCGCTTAAGGGGCAGACCTGTTGTCCGCCTGCATTCCCGATTAAGGGTAGACCTGGTGTCCGCCTGCATTCCCGATTAAGGGGTAGACCTGGTGTCCGCCGGCATTCCCGCTAAGGGGTAGACCTGTTGTCCGCCGGCATTCCCGCTTAAGGGGTAGACCTGTTGTCCGCCTGCATTCCCGATTAAGGGGTAGACCTGGTGTCCGCCGGCATTCCCGCTTAAGGGGTAGACCTGTTGTCCGCCTGCATTCCCGATTAAGGGTAGACCTGGTGTCCGCCTGCATTCCCGATTAAGGGGTAGACCTGTTGTCCGCCTGCATTCCCGATTAAGGGGTAGACCTGGTGTCCGCCGGCATTCCCCGCTTAAGGGGTAGACCTGTTGTCCGCCTGCATTCCCGCTTAAGGGGTAGACCTGGTGTCCGCCTGCATTCCCGCTTAAGGGGTAGACCTGGTGTCCGCCGGCATTCCCGCTTAAGGGGGTAGACCTGTTGTCCGCCCGCATTCCCGATTAAGGGGTAGACCTGTTGTCCGCCTGCATTCCCGATTAAGGGGTAGACCTGTTGTCCGCCTGCATTCCCGCTTAAGGGGTAGACCTGGTGTCCGCCTGCATTCCCGCTTAAGGGGTAGACCTGGTGTCCGCCGGCATTCCCGCTTAAGGGGTAGACCTGTTGTCCGCCTGCATTCCCGCCTAAGGGGTAGACCTGTTGTCCGCCTGCATTCCCCGCTTAAGGGGTAGACCTGGTGTCCGCCGGCTTTCCCGCTTAAGGGGTAGACCTGTTGTCCGCCTGCATTACCGATTAAGGGGTAGACCTGTTGTCCGCCGGCATTCCCGCTTAAGGGGTAGACCTGTTGTCCGCCCGTATTCCCGATTAGGGGTAGACCTGTTGTCCGCCTGCATTCCCGCTTAAGGGGTAGACCTGTTGTCCGCCTGCATTCCCGATTAAGGGGTAGACCTGTTGTCCGCCGGCATTCCCGCTTAAGGGGTAGACCTGTTGTCCGCCTGCATTCCCGATTAAGGGTAGACCTGGTCCGCCGCTTTCCGCTGGGGTAGACCTGTTGTCCGCCTGCATTCCCGATTAAGGGGTAGACCTGTTGTCCGCCGGCATTCCCGCTTAAGGGGTAGACCTGTTGTCCGCCTGCATTCCCGATTAAGGGGTAGACCTGTTGTCCGCCGGCATTCCCGATTAAGGGTAGACCTGGTGTCCGCCGGCATTCCCGCTTAGGGGGTAGACCTGTTGTCCGCCTGCATTCCCGATTAAGGGGTAGACCTGTTGTCCGCCTGCATTCCCGCTTAAGGGGTAGACCTGGTGTCCGCCGGCATTCCCGCTTAAGGGGTAGACCTGTTGTCCGCCTGCATTCCCGATTAAGGGGTAGACCTGTTGTCCGCCGGCATTCCCGCTTAAGGGGTAGACCTGGTGTCCGCCTGCATTCCCGCTTAAGGGGTAGACCTGGTGTCCGCCGGCATTCCCGCTTAAGGGGTAGACCTGTTGTCCGCCTGCATTCCCGCTTAAGGGGTAGACCTGTTGTCCGCCTGCATTCCCGCTTAAGGGGTAGACCTGTTGTACCGCCTGCATTCCCGATTAAGGGGTAGACCTGGTGTCCGCCCGGCATTCCCGCTTAAGGGGCAGACCTGTTGTCCGCCGGCATTCCCGCTTAAGGGGTAGACCTGTTGTCCGCCTGCATTCCCGATTAAGGGGTAGACCTGTTGTCCGCCGGCATTCCCGCTTAAGGGGTAGACCTGCATGTCCGCCTGCATTCCCGCTTAAGGGGTAGACCTGGTGTCCGCCGGCATTCCCGCTTAAGGGGTAGACCTGTTGTCCGCCTGCATTCCCGCTTAAGGGGTAGACCTGTTGTCCGCCTGCATTCCCGATTAAGGGGTAGACCTGTTGTCCTCCGGCATTCCCGCTTAAGGGGTAGACCTGTTGTCCGCCCCGCATTCCCGATGAGGGGTAGACCTGCTGTCCGCCTGCATTCCCGCTTAAGGGGTAGACCTGTTGTCCGCCTGCATTCCCGATTAAGGGGTAGACCTGTTGTCCGCCGGCATTCCCGCTAAAGGGTAGACCTGTTGTCCGCCTGCATTCCCGATTAAGGGGTAGACCTGGTGTCCGCCTGCATTCCCGCTTAAGGGGTAGACCTGGTGTCCGCCGGCATTCCCGCTTAAGGGGTAGACCTGTTGTCCGCCTGCATTCCCGCTTAAGGGGTAGACCTGGTGTCCGCCGGCATTCCCGCTTAAGGGGTAGACCTGTTGTCCGCCTGCATTCCCGATTAAGGGTAGACCTGTTGTCCGCCGGCATTCCCGCTTAAGGGGTAGACCTGTTGTCCGCCCGTATTCCCGATTAGGGGTAGACCTGTTGTCCGCCTGCATTCCCGATTAAGGGTAGACCTGGTGTCCGCCTGCATTCCCGATTAAGGGGTAGACCTGTTGTCCGCCGGCATTCCCGCCAAAGGGGTAGACCTGTTGTCCGCCTGCATTCTTGATTAAGGGGTAGACCTGGTGTCCGCCTGCATTCCCGATTAAGGGGTAGACCTGGTGTCCGCCGGCATTCCCGCTTAAGGGGTAGACCTGTTGTCCGCCCGCATTCCCGCTTAAGGGGTAGACCTGTTGTCCGCCTGCATTCCCGATTAAGGGTAGACCTGCTGTCCGCCTGCATTCCCGCTAAGGGGTAGACCTGGTGTCCGCCTGCATTCCCGCTTAAGGGGTAGACCTGGTGTCCGCCGGCATTCCCGCTTAAGGGGTAGACCTGTTGTCCGCCCGCATTCCCGCTTAAGGGGTAGACCTGTTGTCCGCCTGCCTTCCCGCTTAAGGGGTAGACCTGGTGTCCGCCGGCATTCCCGCTTAAGGGTAGACCTGTTGTCCGCCTGCATTCCCGATTAAGGGTAGACCTGTTGTCCGCCGGCATTCCCGCTTAAGGGGTAGACCTGTTGTCCGCCCGTATTCCCGATTAGGGGTAGACCTGTTGTCCGCCTGCATTCCCGATTAAGGGGTAGACCTGTTGTCCGCCTGCATTCCCGATTAAGGGGTAGACCTGTTGTCCGCCGGCATTCCCGCCAAAGGGGTAGACCTGTTGTCCGCCTGCATTCTTGATTAAGGGGCAGACCTGGTGTCCGCCTGCATTCCCGGATTAAGGGGTAGACCTGGTGTCCGCCGGCATTCCCGATTAAGGGGTAGACCTGGTGTCCGCCGGCATTCCCGCTTAAGGGGTAGACCTTGTTGTCCGCCGGCATTCCCGCTTAAGGGGTAGACCTGGTGTCCGCCTGCATTACCGATTAAGGGGTAGACCTGTTGTCCGCCTGCATTCCCGCTTAAGGGGTAGACCTGTTGACCGCCTGCATTCCCGATTAAGGGGTAGACCTGGTGTCCGCCGGCGTTCCCGCTTAAGGGGCAGACCTGTTGTCCGCCTGCATTCCCGATTAAGGGGTAGACCTGGTGTCCGCCTGCATTCCCGATTAAGGGGTAGACCTGGTGTCCGCCGGCATTCCCGCTTAAGGGGTAGACCTGTTGTCCGCCCGTATTCCCGATTAAGGGGTAGACCTGTTGTCCGCCTGCATTCCCGATTAAGGGGTAGACCTGGTGTCCGCCGGCATTCCCGCTAAGGGGTAGACCTGTTGTCTGCCTGCATTCCCGATTAAGGGGTAGACCTGGTGTCCGCCTGCATTCCCGATTAAGGGGTAGAACTGTTGTCCGCCTGCATTCCCGATTAAGGGGTAGACCTGGTGTCCGCCGGCATTCCCGCTTAAGGGGTAGACCTGTTGTCTGCCTGCATTCCCGCTTAAGGGGTAGACCTGGTGTACGCCTGCATTCCCGCTTAAGGGGTAGACCTGGTGTCCGCCGGCATTCCCGCTTAAGGGGTAGACCTGTTGTCCGCCCGTATTCCCGATTAAGGGGTAGACCTGTTGTCCGCCTGCATTCTTGATTAAGGGTAGACCTGTTGTCCGCCTGCATTCCCGCTTAAGGGGTAGACCTGGTGTCCGCCTGCATTCCCGCTTAAGGGGTAGACCTGGTGTCCGCCGGCTTTCCCGCTTAAGGGGTAGACCTGTTGTCCGCCTGCATTCCCGCTTAAGGGGTAGACCTGTTGTCCGCCTGCATTCCCGCTTAAGGGGTAGACCTGGTGTCCGCCGGCATTCCCGCTTAAGGGGTAGACCTGTTGTCCGCCTGCATTACCGATTAAGGGGTAGACCTGTTGTCCGCCGGCATTCCCGCTTAAGGGGTAGACCTGTTGTCCGCCCGTATTCCCGATTAGGGGTAGACCTGTTGTCCGCCTGCATTCCCGATTAAGGGGTAGACCTGGTGTCCGCCTGCATTCCCGATTAAGGGGTAGACCTGTTGTCCGCCGGCATTCCCGCTAAAGGGGTAGACCTGTTGTCCGCCTGCATTCTTGATTAAGGGGTAGACCTGGTGTCCGCCTGCATTCCCGATTAAGGGGTAGACCTGGTGTCCGCCGGCATTCCCGCTTAAGGGGTAGACCTGGTGTCCGCCGGCATTCCCGCTTAAGGGGTAGACCTGTTGTCCGCCGGCATTCCGCTTAAGGGGTAGACCTGGTGTCCGCCTGCATTCCCGCTTAAGGGGTAGACCTGGTGTCCGCCGGCATTCCCGCTTAAGGGGTAGACCTGTTGTCCGCCGGCATTCCCGCTGAAGGGGTAGACCTGTTGTCCGCCCGCATTCCCGATTAAGGGGTAGACCTGTTGTCCGCCTGCATTCCCGATTAAGGGGTAGACCTGGTGTCCGCCGGCATTCCCGCTTAAGGGGTAGACCTGTTGTCCGCCTGCATTCCCGATTAAGGGGTAGACCTGGTGTCCGCCTGCATTCCCGATTAAGGGGTAGACCTGGTGTCCGCCTGCATTCCCGCTTAAGGGGTAGACCTGTTGTCCGCCCGCATTCCCGATTAAGGGGTAGACCTGTTGTCCGCCTGCATTCCCGATTAAGGGTAGACCTGTTGTCCGCCGGCATTCCCGCTTAAGGGGTAGACCTGTTGTCCGCCCGTATTCCCGATTAGGGGTAGACCTGTTGTCCGCCTGCATTCCCGCTGAAGGGGTAGACCTGTTGTCCGCCTGCATTCCCGATTAAGGGGTAGACCTGTTGTCCGCCGGCATTCCCGCTTAAGGGGTAGACCTGTTGTCCGCCTGCATTCCCGATTAAGGGGTAGACCTGGTGTCCGCCGGCATTCCCGCTTAAGGGGTAGACCTGTTGTCCGCCTGCATTCCCGATTAAGGGGTAGACCTGTTGTCCGCCGGCATTCCCGCTTAAGGGGTAGACCTGTTGTCCGCCTGCATTCCCGATTAAGGGGTAGACCTGTTGTCCGCCTGCATTCCCGATTAAGGGGTAGACCTGGTGTCCGCCGGCATTCCCGCTTAAGGGGTAGACCTGTTGTCCGCCTGCATTCCCGCTTAAGGGGTAGACCTGGTGTCCGCCTGCATTCCCGATTAAGGGGTAGACCTGGTGTCCGCCGGCATTCCCGCTTAAGGGGTAGACCTGTTGTCCGCCCGTATTCCCGACTAAGGGGTAGACCTGTTGTCCGCCGGCATTCCCGCTTAAGGGGTAGACCTGGTGTCCGCCTGCATTCCCGCTTAAGGGGTAGACCTGGTGTCCGCCGGCATTCCCGCTTAAGGGTAGACCTGCTGTCCGCCTGCATTCCCGCTTAAGGGGTAGACCTGTTGTCCGCCTGCATTCCCGCTTAAGGGGTAGACCTGTTGACCGCCTGCATTCCCGATTAAGGGGTAGACCTGTTGTCCGCCTGCATTCCCGATTAAGGGGCAGACCTGTTGTCCGCCTGCATTCCCGAATAAGGGGTAGACCTGGTGTCCGCCTGCATTCCCGCTTAAGGGGTAGACCTGTTGTCCGCCTGCATTCCCCGATTAAGGGGTAGACCTGTTGTCCGCCTGCATTCCCGATTAAGGGGTAGACCTGTTGTCCGCCGGCATTCCCGCTAAAGGGGTAGACCTGTTGTCCGCCTGCATTCTTGATTAAGGGGTAGACCTGGTGTCCGCCGGCATTCCCGCTAAGGGGTAGACCTGTTGTCCGCCGGCATTCCCGCTAAGGGGTAGACCTGGTGTCCGCCTGCATTACCGATTAAGGGGTAGACCTGTTGTCCGCCTGCATTCCCGCTTAAGGGGTAGACCTGTTGACCGCCTGCATTCCCGATTAAGGGGTAGACCTGGTGTCCGCCTGCGTTCCCGCTTAAGGGGCAGACCTGTTGTCCGCCTGCATTCCCGATTAAGGGGTAGACCTGGTGTCCGCCTGCATTCCCGATTAAGGGGTAGACCTGGTGTCCGCCGGCATTCCCGCTTAAGGGGTAGACCTGTTGTCCGCCCGTATTCCCGATTAAGGGGTAGACCTGTTGTCCGCCTGCATTCCCGATTAAGGGGTAGACCTGGTGTCCGCCGGCATTCCCGCTTAAGGGGTAGACCTGTTGTCTGCCTGCATTCCCGATTAAGGGGTAGACCTGGTGTCCGCCTGCATTCCCGATTAGGGGTAGAACTGTTGTCCGCCTGCATTCCCGATTAAGGGGTAGACCTGGTGTCCGCCGGCATTCCCGCTAAGGGGTAGACCTGTTGTCTGCCTGCATTCCCGCTAAGGGGTAGACCTGGTGTACGCCTGCATTCCCGCCAAGGGTAGACCTGGTGTCCGCCGGCATTCCCGCTTAAGGGGTAGACCTGTTGTCCGCCCGCATTCCCGATTAAGGGGTAGACCTGTTGTCCGCCTGCATTCTTGATTAAGGGGTAGACCTGTTGTCCGCCTGCATTCCCGCCTAAGGGGTAGACCTGGTGTCCGCCTGCATTCCCGCAAGGGGTAGACCTGGTGTCCGCCGGCATTCCCGCTTAAGGGTAGACCTGTTGTCCGCCTGCATTCCCGCTTAAGGGGTAGACCTGTTGTCCGCCTGCATTCCCGCTTAAGGGGTAGACCTGGTGTCCGCCGGCATTCCCGGCTTAAGAGGTAGACCTGTTGTCCGCCTGCATTACCGATTAAGGGGTAGACCTGTTGTCCGCCGGCATTCCCGCTCAGGGGTAGACCTGTTGTCCGCCCGTATTCCCCGATTAGGGTAGACCTGTTGTCCGCCTGCATTCCCGATTAAGGGTAGACCTGGTGTCCGCCTGCATTCCCGATTAAGGGGTAGACCTGTTGTCCGCCGGCATTCCCGCAAAGGGGTAGACCTGTTGTCCGCCTGCATTCTTGATTAAGGGGTAGACCTGGTGTCCGCCTGCATTCCCGATTAAGGGGTAGACCTGGTGTCCGCCGGCATTCCCGCTTAAGGGGTAGACCTGGTGTCCGCCGGCATTCCCGCTTAAGGGGTAGACCTGGTGTCCGCCGGCATTCCCGCTTAAGGGGTAGACCTGGTGTCCGCCTGCATTCCCGCTTAAGGGGTAGACCTGGTGTCCGCCGGCATTCCCGCTAAGGGGTAGACCTGTTGTCCGCCGGCATTCCCGCTGAAGGGTAGACCTGCTGTCCGCCCGCATTCCCGATTAAGGGGTAGACCTGTTGTCCGCCTGCATTCCCGATTAAGGGGTAGACCTGTTGTCCGCCTGCATTCCCGATTAAGGGGTAGACCTGGTGTCCGCCGGCATTCCCGCTTAAGGGGTAGACCTGTTGTCCGCCGTATTCCGATT
>JAKWBO010001234.1:0-16687 GCA_034336685.1 Luscinia luscinia
CTCCTTAAACCACGCCCCTTTTCTATAAACCATGCCTATTTCACCCAAACTCCGCCCATGACTTCTTAAACCACACCCCTTTTCTGTAAACCATGCCCATTTCACCCAAACCACGCCCATGCCTTCTTAAACCACACCCCTTTCTATAAACCACACCATTTCACCCAAATCACGCCATGCCTTCTTAAACCACACCCCTTCTCTGTAAATCATGCCCATTTCATCCAAACCATGCCCATATCCTCTTAAACCACACCCTTTTATATAAACCATGCCCAAACCACGCCCATGCCTTCTTAAACCACACCCTTTTCTATAAACCATGCCCATTTCCTCTTAAACCACACCCCTTTTCTGTAAACCATGCCCATTTCATCCAAATCACGCCCATGTCCTCTTAAACCACACCCTTATCTATGAACATTTGCCCATTTCACCCAAACCATGCCCATTTCCTCTTAAACCACACCTCTTTCTGTAAACCATGCCCATTTCCATACAAACCACGCCCATGCCTTCTTAAACCACACCCTTTCATATAAACCATGCCTATTTCACCCAAACCACGCCCATGCCTCCTTAAACCACGCCCCTTTACATAAACCACACCCGTTTCATCCAAACCACGCCCATGCCTTCTTAAACCACACCCTTTGCATAAACCACGCCCATTTCACCCAAACCACGCCCATGCCTCCTTAAACCACACCCTTTCATATAAACCGTGCCTATTTCATCCAAACCACGCCCATGCCTTCTTAAACCACACCCTTTACATAAACCACGCCGATTTCAACCAAACCACGCCCATGCCCTGTTAAGCCACACCCCTAAGCACAAAGCCACACCCTGTCCCGAAGCCACGCCCTCTCCTCAATCCACACCCTCCACCCCATAGGGTTCCCTATTTTACATATTAATTAGCCCTCGTGCATATTAATGAGCCCCTCCCACGCCGGGTCACTCACTGTAGCCCATGCCCTGCAGGAAGTACTGGATGGCCTCGGTCAGCACTGACCACTGAGTGACCACTGACCCCTCACGTGGGCGGCCATCTGCAGGGTCCATTGAGTGACCATCGAGTGGTCACTCAGCTGTCATCGAGAGTCAAAGGTCACCTTCAGGCAGGACGTCTGTGTCGGGTCCAGCTTGGCGTTGCATTCCATTGGGGAGAGGCCCGGGGGTCAAGGGGTCAGGGTGGTGTCAGGTGACCACACCATGAGTGACCACGACCCCCACACCACCCCACCCCACACACACCACAGCGTCCTCGTGAGGGAGCTGTCACTGACCACCAGCAGGAGTGGGCAGCTGGGAGAGGGGTCAAGGGGTCACTCAGGAGTCAGTGGTCAGTGAGGGGTCATTCAGCAAGGGAGCACTCAGTGGTCAGTGGTCACTCAGGTGTCATTCGGGGTCAGTGGTCAGTGAGGGGTCACTCAGTCAGCAAGGGAGCACCCATGGGTCAGTGGTCACTCAGGTGTCACTCAGGGGTCAGTGGTCAGTGATGAGTCACTCATGGGTCAGTGGCCACTCAGGTGTCTCTCGGGGTCAGTGGTCAGTGAAGAGTCACTCAGGGGTCAGTGGGCAGTGAGGGGTCACTCGCAGGTCAGTGGTCATTCAGGTGCCACTCGCTGATCAGTGGTCACTCAGGTGCCACTAGGGGTCAGTGGTCACTAAGGTGCCACTCGGGGTCAGTGGTCACTCAGGTGTCACTCGGGGTCAGTGGTCAGTGAGGAGTCACGCGCAGGTCAGTGCTCACTCAGGTGTCACTCGCAGGTCAGTGGTCACTCAGGTGCCTCTCAGGGTCAGTGGTCACTCAGGTGCCACTCATGGGTCAGTGGTCACTCAGGTGTCACTCGCAGGTCAGTGGTCACTCAGGTGCCACTCGGGGTCAGTGGTCACTCAGGTGTCACTCGCAGGTCAGTGGTCACTCAGATGCCACTCAGGGTCAGTGGTCAGTGAGGGAATGACCGGCGCAGCACCCCCGAGCCCCGGACTCTTAGGACAGACCCTTTATTGGAATCGTGCGGGACAGCCCAGCAGTGGTCACTCAGGTGTCACTCAGGGGTCAGTGGTCAGTGAGGAGTCACTCATGGGTCAGTGGTCACTCAGGTGTCACTCATGGGTCAGTGGTCACTCAGGTGCCACTCGGGGGTCAGTGGTCACTCAGGTGTCACTCATGGGTCAGTGGTCAGTGAGGGGTCACTCAGGGAGTCAGTGGTCAGCGAGAGGTCACTCAGCCAGCAAGGGAGCACCCATGGGTCAGTGGTCACTCAGGTGCCACTCGCAGGTCAGTGGTCACTCAGGTGCCTCTCGGGGGTCAGTGGTCAGTGAGGGAATGACCGGCGCAGCACTTCCCGAGCCCCGGACTCTCCTAACACAGACCCTTTATTGGAATCGTGCCGGGACAGCCCGGCAGTGGTCACTCAGGGGTCACTCGGCGGTCACTCGGGGGTCAGTGGTCACTCAGGTGTCACTCAGGTCAGGGGTCACTCAGGTGTCACTCAGGGGTCAGTGGTCAGTGAGGAGTCACTCGGGGTCAGTGGTCAGTGAGAAGTCACTCGGGGCCAGTGGTCAGTGAGGAGCCACTGCAGGTCAGTGGTCACCAGGTGCCACTCGCGGGTCAGTGATCACTCAGGTGTCACTCGGGGTCAGTGGTCACTCAGATGTCACTCGGGCATCAGTGGTCACTCCGTGCCACTCAGGGGTCAGTGGTCAGTGAGGGGTCACTGGGGTCAGTGGTCACCCGGTGTCACTCATGGGTCAGTGGTCAGTGAGGAGTCAGTGAGCAAGGAGCACTCATGGGTCAGTGGTCACTCAGGTGTCACTCGCAGGTCAGTGGTGACTCAGGTGCCACTCGGGGTCAGTGGTCACCAGGTGCCACTCGCAGGTCAGTGGTCACTCAGGTTTCACTCAGGGGTCAGTGGTCAGTGAGGAGTGACTCACAGGTCAGTGGTCACGCACAGGTGTCACTCGCAGGTTAGTGAGGAGTCACTTGCGGGTCAGTGGTCACTCAGGTGTCACTCGGGGTCAGTGGTCACTCAGGTGCCGCTCAGGTCAGTGATCACTCAGGTGCCACACGGGGTCAGTGGTCAGTGAGGAGTCACGCATGTCAGTGGTCACGCAGGTGTCACTCAGGGGTCAGGGGTCACTCAGGTGCCACTCGCAGGTCAGTGGTCACCAGGTGCCACTTGGGGTCAGTGGTCAGTGAGGGAATGATCGGCGCAGCACCCCGAGCCCAGGACTCTCCTAACACAGACCCTTTATTGGAATCGTGCTGGACAGCCCGGCAGTGGTCACTCAGGGGTCACTGGGGGTCAGTGGTCACTCAGGTGTCACTCATGGGTCAGTTGTCACTCAGGTGTCACTTCGGGGATCAGTGGTCACTCAGGTGCCACTCGGGGTCAGTGGTCATCAGGTGTCACTCGCAGGTCAGTGGTCACTCAGGTGCCCCTCATGGGTCAGTGGTCACTCAGGTGTCACTGCAGGTCAGTGGTCACTCAGATGTCACTCATGGGTCAGTGGTCACCAGGTGCCGCTCGGGAGTAAGTGGTCACCAGGTGCCACTCAGGGGTCAGTGGTCACTCAGGTTTCACTTCGGGGTCAGTGGTCACTCAGGTGCCACTGGGGTCAGTGGTCAGTGAGGAGTCACTCATGTGTCAGTGGTCATGCAGGTGTCACTGCAGGTCAGTGGTCACCAGGTGTCACCTATGGGTCAGTGGTCACTCAGATGTCACTCATGGGTCAGTGGTCACCAGGTGCCGCTGGGGTAAGTGGTCACTCAGGTGCCACTCAGGGGTCAGTGGTCACCAGGTGCCACTCGGGGTCAGTGGTCAGTGAGGGGTCACTCGGGGTCAGTGGTCACTCCGGTGTCACTCATGGGTCAGTGGTCAGTGAGGAGTCAGTGAGCAAGGGAGCACTCATGGGTCAGTGGTCACTCAGGTGTCACTCGGGGATCAGTGGTCACTCAGGTGCCACTCAGGGGTCAGTGGTCACCAGGTGCCACTCAGGCGTCAGTGGTCACTCAGGTGTCACTCGCAGGTCAGTGATCACTGAGGTGCCACTGGGGTAAGTGGTCACCAGGTGCCACTCAGGGGTCAGTGGTCACCAGGTGCTCTCGGGGTCAGTGGTCACTCAGGTGCCACTCAGGGTCAGTGGTCAGTGAGGGAATGACCGGCGCAGCACCCCTGAGCCCAGGACTCTCTCATCACAGACCCTTTATTGGAATCGTGCCGGGACAGCCCGGCAGTGGTCACTCAGGGGTCACTCGAGGTCAGTGGTCACCCAGGTGCCACTCGGGGGTCAGTGGTCACCAGGTGCCACTCGGGGTCAGTGGTCACCAGGTGTCACTCAGGGTCAGTGATCACTCAGGTGTCACTCAGGGGTCAGTGGTCACTCAGATGTCACTCGGCGGTCAGTGGTCAGCGAGGGTCACTCGCAGGTCAGTGGTCACCAGGTGCCACTTGGGGTCAGTGGTCACCAGGTGTCACTCATGGGTCAGTGGTCACCAGGGGTCACTCATGGGTCATGTGGTCAGTGAGGGGTCAGTCAGCAAGAGAGCACCTATGGGTCAGTGGTCACCAGGTGTCACTGGGGGTCAGTGGTCAGTGAGGGGTCACTGCAGGTCAGTGGTCACTCAGGTGCCACTCGGGGTCAGTGGTCAGTGAAGGGTCACTGCAGGTCAGTGGTCACTCAGGTGCCACTCGGGGTCAGTGGTCAGTGAGGAGCCAGGCAGCAAGCGAGCACTCATGGGTCAGTGGTCACCAGGTGTCACCCGGGGTCAGTGGTCAGTGAGGAGTCACTGCAGATCAGTGGCCAGCAAGGGTCACAATGGGTCAGTGGTCAGTCAGGTGCCACTCGGGGTCAGTGGTCACTCAGGTGTCACTCAGGGGTCAGTGGTCACTCAGGTGTCACTCATGGGTCAGTGGTCATTCAGGTGTCACTCGCGGGTCAGTGGTCATTCAGGTGTCACTGGGGGTCAGTGGTCACTCAGGTGCCACTCCGGGGTCAGTGGGTCACCAGGTGCCACTCAGGGTCAGTGGTCACCAGGTGCCACGCTGGGGTCAGTGGTCACCAGGCGCCACTCGGGGTCAGTGGTCACCAGGTGTCACTCAGGGGTCAGTGGTCAGTGAGGAGTCACTCACGGGTCAGTGGTCACCAGGTGTCACTCATGGGGCAGTGGTCACCAGGTGCCACTCGGGGTCAGTGGTTACTCAGGTTTCACTCAGGGGTCAGTGGTCACTCAGGTGTCACCTCTAGGGTCAGTGGTAACTCAGGTGTCACTCATGGGTCAGTGGTCACCAGGTGTCACTCGGGGGTCAGTGGTCATTCAGGTGCCCCTCGGGGTCAATGGTCGCTCAGGTGCCACCTGGGGTCAGTGGTTACTCAGGTTTCACTCAGGGGTCAGTGGTCACTCAGGTGTCACTGGGGTCAGTGGTAGAGTGAGGAGTCACTGGAGGTCAGTGGTCACTCAGGTGCCACTCAGGGTCAGTGGTCAGGAGGGAATGACCGGCGCAGCACCCCCGAGCCCAGGACTCTCCTAACACAGACCCTTTATTGAATCGTGCCAGGACAGCCCGGCAGTGGTCACTCAGGGGTCACTCAGGGGTCAGTGGTCACCAGATGTCACTCGGCAGTCAGTGGGCAGTGAGGGGTCACTCAGGGGTCAGTGGTCACCAGGTGTCACTCATGGGTCAGTGGTCACCAGGTGTCACTCGCAGGTCAGTGGTCACCAGGTGCCACTCAGGGGTCAGGGTGGTCACTCAGGTGTCACTGGGGGTCAGTGGTCACCAGGTGTCACTCTGCAGGTCAGTGGTCACCAGGTGTCACTCAGGGGTCAGTGGTCACTCAAGTGCCACTCAGGACTCAGTGGTCACTCAGGTGTCACTGGGGTCAGTGGTCACCAGGTGTCACTTGGGGGTCAGTGGTCACCAGGTGTCACTCAGGGTCAGTGGTCAGTGAGGGAATGACCGGCGCAGCACCCCTCGAGCCCCGGACTCTCCTATCACAGACCCTTTATTGAATCGTGGCCGGACAGCCTGGCAGTGGTCACCAGGGGTCACTGGGGTCAGTGGTCACTCAGGTGCCACTCGGGGTCAGTGGCCAGCGAGGAGTCACTCGCAGGTCAGTGGTCACTCAGGGGTCACTTGCAGGTCAGTGGTCACTCAGGTGTCACTCATGGGTCAGTGGTCAGCGAGGAGTCACTCGCAGGTCAGTGGTCACTCAGGGGTCACTTGCAGGTCAGTGGTCACTCAGGGGTCACTGGGGGTCAGTGGTCACCAGGTGCCACCGGGGTCAGTGGTCACCAGGTGCCACTCGCAGGTCAGTGGTCAGTGAGAGGTCACCAGGGTCAGTGGTCAGTGAGGGAATGACCGGAGCAGCACCCCTCGAGCCCAGGACGCTCCTAACACAGACCCTTTATTGGAATCGTGCCGGGACAGCCCGGCAGTGGTCACTCAGGGGTCACTGGGGTCAGGAGGTCACCAGGTGTCACTCGCAGGTCAGTGGTCACTCAGGTGTCACTGGGGTCAGTGGTCACTCAGGTGCCACTCAGGGTCAGTGGTCAGTGAGGGAATGACCGCGCAGCACCCCCAAGCCCCGCACTCCTACGACAGACCCTTTATTGGAATCGTGCCGGGACAGCCCGGCAGTGGTCACTCAGGTGCCACTCGGGGTCAGTGGTCACTCAGGGTCAGTGGTCACTCAGGTGCCACTCATGGGTCAGGGGTCACTCAGGTGTCACTCAGGGTCAGTGGTCAGTGAGGCAATGACCGGCGCAGCACCCCCGAGCCCCGCACTCTTAGGACAGACCCTTTATTGGAATCGTGCCGGGACAGCCCGGCAGTGGTCACCAGGGGTCAGTGGTCATTCAGGTGTTCTCGGGGTCAGTGGTCACTCAGATGTCACTCGGGGTCAGTGGTCACTCAGGGTCAGTGGTCAGTGAGGCAATGACCGGCGCAGCACCCCCGAGCCCCGCGACTCTTACGACAGACCCTTTATTGGAATCGTGCCGGGACAACCCGGCAGGCGGAGCCCTTGGGCGGGGCGGGGGTTACGAGGGTCTGGGGGCCGGGACCGCGAGGACGAGGGTCCCGCCCCTGCCGCTGAGGAGGGGCGGCTCAGCTGCGCTCCTCCAGGCCTCAGACGCTCGAACAGGTACTCGCTTCCAGGCCAGCCGGGAGCCCCGGCCAGGCGCCGCAGGTTGGTGGCGTGGTCCCCCAGCGCCTTGATGGTTTTCACCTGCTCGTCCAGGTAGTGGGACTCCAGGAAGTCACAGAGCTGCGGGACACAGGGAATCAGGCAGGGATGGGGGTCTGGGGAGGTGAGGGACCCCCACTCCCGCCCAGGAGCAGCTGGAGGTCACAAGGAGGATGGGACAGGGAGCCCCGTGGTGGTGGCAAGGCACAGGGAAAGGCAGGAATTTGGGGAAAGGGAAGGAATTTGGGAAAAGGAAGGAATTTGGGAAAGGCAGGAATTTGGGGAAAGCAGGAATTTAGGGAAAGGCAGGAATTTAGGGAAAGGAAGGAATTTGGGGAAAGACAGGAATTTGGGGAAAGCAGGAATTTAGGAAAGGCAGGAATTTAGGGAAAGGAAGGAATTTGGGGAAAGACAGGAATTTGGGGAAAGGCAGGAATTTGGGGAGAGTGCTGAGGGGTCAGAGCCCTGAGGGAGCCCCTGTGGTGGAGAGGCACAGGGAAAACAGGAATTTGGGGGAAAAGCAGGAATTTGGGGAAAGGCAGGAATTTGGGGAAAGCAGGAATTTGGGGAAAGGCAGGAATTTGGGGCGTGCTGAGGGTCAAGAGCCCTGAGGGAGCCCCGTGGTGGTGAGGCACAGATGTGGGGAAAGGCAGGAATTTAGGGAAAGGCAGGAATTTAGGGAAAAGCAGGAATTTGGGGAAAGCAGGAATTTAGGGAAAGACAGGAATTTGGGGGCGTGCCAAGGGGTCAGAGCCCTGAGGGAGCCAGGTGGTGATGCCAAGGCACAAACGTGGGGAAAGGCAGGAATTTGGAGAAAGGCAGGAATTTGGGAGTGTGCTGAGGGGCCAAAGCCCTGAGGGAGCCCTGCTGTGGTGAGGCACAGGAAAGGCAGGAATTTGGGGAAAGACAGGAATTTGGGGAAAGGCAGGAATTCGGGAAAGGCAGGAATTCGGGAAAGGCAGGAGTTTGGGGAAAGGCAGGAGTTTAGGGAAAGGAAGGAATTTGGGGAAAGGAAGGAATTTGGGGAAAGACAGGAATTTGGGGAAAGGCAGGAATTTGGGAGAGTGGCTGAGGGGTCAGGAGCCCTGAGGGAGCCCCGTGGTGGTGGCAATGCACAGATGTGGGGAAAGGCAGGAATTTGGGGAAAGGCAGGAATTTGGGAGCGTGCCGAGGGTCAGAGCCCTGAGGAAGCCCCGTGGTAGAGAGGCACAAACGTGGGGAAAGGCAGGAATTTGGGGAAAGGCAGGAATTTAGGAGAGTGCAGAGGGGTCAGAGCCCTGAGGGAGCCAGGTGGTGATGCCAAGGCACAGGGCAAAGCAGGAATTTGGGGAAAGGAAGGAATTTGGGAGAGTGCTGAGGGGTCAGAGCCCTGAGGGAGCCCCGTGGTGATGCCAAGGCACAGGGAAAGGCAGGAATTTGGGGAAAGGCAGGAATTTGGGAGCGTGCCGAGGGGTCAGAGCCCTGAGGGAGCCTCGTGGTGGTGGCAAGACACAGGGAAAGGCAGGAATTTTGGGAAAAGCAGGAATTTGGGGAAAGGAAGGAATATGGAGAGTGCCGAGGGGTCAGAGCCCTGAGGAGCCAGGTGGTGATGCCAAGGCACAGGGAAAAGCAGGAATTTGGGGAAAGGCAGGAATTTGGGAGCGCACTGAGGGTCAGCGCCCTGAGGGAGCCCCGTGGTGGTGAGGCACAGGGAAAAGCAGGAATTTAGGGAAAGGCAGGAATTTGGGAGAGTGCTGAGGGTCAGAGCCCTGAGGGAGCCAGGTGGTGATGCCAAGGCACAGGGCAAAGCAGGAATTTGGGGAAAGGCAGGAATTTAGAACATGCTGCGGGTCAGAGCTCCTGAGGGAGCCCCGTGGTGGTGAGGTGCACAGGGCAAAGCACGAATTTGTGGAAAGGCAGGAATTTGAGGTAAGCAGAATTTGGGGAAAAGCAGGAATTTGGGGAAAGGCAGGAATTTGAGAGAATGCTGAGGGTCAGAGCCCTGAGGGAGCCCCGTGGGTGGAGAGGCACAGATGTGGGGAAAGGCAGAAATTTGGGGAAAAGCAGGAATTTGGGAATGTGCTGAGGGGTCAGAGCCCTGAGGGAGCCCTGTGGTGGTGAGGCACAGGGAAAGGCAGGAATTTGGGGAAAGGCAGGAATTTGGGGAAAGGCAGGAATTTGGGAGAGTGCTGAGGGGTCAGAGCCCTGAGGAGCCCCGTGGGTGGAGAGGCACAGATGTGGGGAAAGGCAGAAATTTGGGGGAAAGCAGGAATTTGGGAATGTGTTGAGGGGTCAGAGCCCTGAGGGAGCCCTGTGGTGGAGAGGCACAGATGTGGGGAAAGGCAGGAATTTGGGGAAAGACAGGAATTTGGGAGCGTGCTGAGGGGTCAGAGCCCCGAGGAGCCCCGTGGTGGAGAGGCACAGGGAAAAGCAGGAATTTGGGGAAAGGCAGGAATTTGGGAGAGTGATGAGGGTCAGAACCCTGAGGGAGCCCTGTGGTGGTGAGAGCACAGATGTGGGGAAAGGCAGGAATTTGGGGAAAGGCAGGAATTTGGGGAAAGGCAGGAATTTGGGAGAGTGCCAAGGGGTCAGCGCCCTGAGGGAGCACCGTGGTGGTGAGGCACAGGGAAAAGCAGGAATTTAGGAAAGGAAGGAATATGGGGAGAGTGCCGAGGGGTCAGAGCCCTGAGGGAGCCCCGTGGTGATGCCAAGGCACAGGGAAAAGCAGGAATTTGGGGAAAGGCAGGAATTTGGGAGCCGTACTGAGGGGTCAGAGCCCTGAGGGAGCCCCGTGGTGGTGAGGCACAGGGAAAGGCAGGAATTTGGGGAAAGACAGGAATTTGGGAAAGGCAGGAATTTAGGGAAAGAAAGGAATTTGGGGAAAGGCAGGAATTTGGGAGCGCGCCTTGGGGTCAGCGCCCCCGAGGCCCGGGGCGCAGGGGCCAGAGCGGCACTCACATGCGGGTCCCCGTTCTGCGCAGCCAGCCCGTGCAGGTCCAGCAGCGCCTGGTTCACCGAGCGCTCCAGCTGCAGCGCCGCTTCCACCGCCTCCAGCGCCGAGCCCCAGGTGTCCTGCTCCGGCTTCTGCGGGCACGGGCCGTCGGTCACCCCTGCCGCCCCGGTCCGGGCACCCCGAGTCCGGCCGCTTCCTCCGAGCCCGCCCCGCCGCGCACCTTGATGTCCTGCAGCAGGACGCGGCCGCCGCGGCGCGTCTGGAAGCGCAGCAGCTCCTGGGCGTGATCCTGCTCCTCCCGCGACTGCTCCAGGAAAAGCGAGCCAGCCGCGGCAGCGCCACGTCGTCCCTCTCGAAGTAAAACCCCTGCGGGAGGGAGGGAGGAGGGGAGGTCAGGGGAGGCAGCCAGGACCCCCGCTCCACACCAAATTCCTGCGATTCCGCCCTCCCGAGCGGCGCCGGGTGGGGACGGGAGCGCGTTTTGGGATGCGCGGTTTTGGGATGCGCGTTTTGGGATGCGTTTTGGGATGCGGAAAGGGGTCCCGAGCCCACCCCTACCATGGGAGAGGTAGACGTAGGAGGCGTGGAGCTCCATGTTGGCCATGCGGTTGACGGCGGCTTCGCAGTCGCGGTGGTAGTTCTGGCGGATCTGGGAGTCCATGGCGGGACGGACGGACAGGCGGGCGGGTGGACAGACGGACGGACGGACGGATGGACGGCCGGGATGGACAAAGGCCGAGAGCAGCCGGTTCCGTTCAAGCACTGTTGAAGCGAGAACACGGCTGTGGCCGCTGGAAACCCGGCAGGATTTTATAGCCCGACTTCGCGGGCGGGGGAAAAGGGGCGACCCCTCTGTCCCCTCCGGAAGGAGCGGGCAGGGCGCGGTGGCCTTGGCCCTTGTCCCTGTTTGTCACATGGCCCCGCAGTCAGCATGACGCGGCAGATCTCGGGGCGGGGTCCGACTCCTTGTGCGCCCCCACCATGAGGGTTCCCTGGGGGCGGGGCGCTGCTGGGGAGAGCCCCGGTGCGCTGCTGGTTTGGGGGGCACGGGGAGCCTGGCGGGGGTTGGGGGTGTTTTTGGGTGTCCAGAGGTGCCGGTCGCCCGTTAATCGGAGTTTAGTGGGTTGTAGGGTGCGGAAGGCGCTGACTCAGCGTCCGACCGTGAAAGAGGAACTTGGCCCCGGGGAAGCGCTGACTCCGCGATTCCGCTGCTCCGGGGCTGGGGCGGACTGGGGAGACTGGGTGGAACTGGGAGCCCCTCATGCCTTGGGGGACCCGCTTCGGCTGGAGCTCAGACGAGATTCGGGGGAGCAGCGGCCCCGACCCCAGCGGAGACCCCCCAAAACCCCTGGCGCTGGGTGCGGCGGGCTCGTGCAGGGGGTCCAGATGTGCGACCCCGCCCCAACACCCCCTCCCCGCGATCGTGACCCCCACACTCGTTTTCAAGCCCCACTGACCCCAAACACCCCAGACACTTTGGGGAGGGGCGAAAGAGGGTACAGCCCCTCCCACGTTTCCCAGTAACCAGGACCCCCAATCCCCGAGATGTCGGACAAAGGAAAGGAGGAGGGGTCCCCGATCCCCCAAAAGCCGCCGCCTCCAGCCACGTGGAAAAGCGAAAGCGAAAGCGGCGCTACCCTGCCCCCAATTCTCGCGGTGTCTCCCCTTTTCCCTGTGCGCATCCCGAGACCCCTGAGGGCTCCCGAGGTTTTTGGGGGCGGGGGAGGTCACGCTCAGGAAACATCGCGTTTGTCTTTTATTTCCATCGAAATTCCTGAGATACAAAAACCAAGGTACAAAAAACAGAAGAAAAACCACTACGGAGAGAAGCGGTGGGGGAAGGCAGGGCCCACCTGTTTTTGTTTTTTTGGGAGGGCGGGCTCCCGTGACGTCACCCCCGAGAGCACCATGGGGGTTGGGGGAGGGGTCACGTCCCCCCTCCCCCCATTTCGGGAACCTCCAAAACCGGGGTTGAGGGGGTGTAAACGGGGGTGTGGCCCCCACCCTGAGAGCCTCCGCCCCGAGGGGGTATTGCACCTGGGGGCCCTTTTGGGGGTGGGGACCCCAATAAATACTCACCCTACAGCCATGGCTGTAACCCTCCCCCACCCACCCCCACCTCATTTTTGGGGAGGAGGGGTCACAGAAAGACACCCTGCCCACCCCGTGTCGGGGGTGGAACCGCAGGACCCCCCACTCAAAGCACCGCAAGTCCCGGGGTCAAACCGAGGCCAAGGAGGCCCAGCACCAGGGCTGGGGGCACTGGCAGGGAAAGGGGGTGTCCCCACCCCGATCCGCCCCAAATCCCAGCCGTGGGCTCCAGACACTTATGGGAAGAGCTGGAGGGGCCTTGAGGAGGAGGGTAAAGAAGGTCCCCCAGCTCGGCCACCACCCCAAAATCCAGGTGAGCGAGTCCTGTTGGTTAAAACCCCCCGGCCCCGGAAGGCACCGGGGGTCAGCACCATCCCTGCCGGCAGGGCCAGTCCGGGGAGGGGTCCCGGGGCGGGGGCACACAAAACGCGGCCCCCGGGCTCTAGGACATCTTCCAGATGGTCAGCGAGGCCGTGAGCACGCCGGCGGCGAAGATGGTGATGGTCTGCCAGGTGGGGGTCCCGAAGTGGGACAGGAGCCCTTCCTGGGGGACACAGCAGGGGAGGTCACCGTGACCCCCAGAACAAGCAGACTCGGGGAGCTGGGACACGGGGAGGGGAGGAGGGATTGGGGTAAAAGGGGTGCTGGGAACTCCCAAAAGGGGCTCAGCTCCCGCCTGAGGAGCTGGATTTGGGGTACGAGGGGTCTTAGAGGGTCTTAGGGAGGGTCTTAGGAGGGTCTTAGGGAGGGGTCTGGGGCCTCACCCATCCGCCCCTGCGCCTGGATCCAGGCCAGCACGTGCTCCTGGAGATACTCCATGGTCCAACGCAGGATGGTCTGCACCAGCTCGGGCACCTTGGTGCAGAGAGCCTGCAGGGGCAGGGGGCTCAGGGGGCTCAGGGGGCTCAGAGGGGGGCGGGGCGGCCCCCGGGAGCTCCCACACCCACCTTCAGCACCAGCTTGCAGGCGAAGTAGAAGAGGGCTACCACGCGGCCCCAGTTGAAGGTGCCGTCGGCGAACATCTCCTTGGCCACGCGGAAGAAGAGCTGCTTGGGGCGTCACAGCCCACCTGCTCGATCATCCTGGGGCGGGGCAGGGCGGGCCGGTCAGGGCGGGCCCGGGGACGCCGCGGGCTCCCCGAGCAGCGGCAGCGCGCCCACCTCTGCAGCTCCGTTGTTGCTGTCGAGCTCGCCGCCGATGCGCCGCAGGCACTCGGCTGAGGCGTTTGGTGTCGGGCTGCTGGGCTGCGGCTCGCCCAGCTCGGCCACGCTCAGCGCCACGGCCTGCGGGTCCCTCGCAGCGCTCCACGCCGGTCCCGCACGAACCTGGGAGCGGCGGCACGCCAGTACGGCCGGTGTCCTGCCCGGCTCTGCCCCGCCCGTGCCTCCTGTCCCGCCCCGTGTCCCCTGTCCCGCCCTCAGAGTCCCCCCGATGTCACCCCATGCACCCCTGCACCCCGTGTCCCGCCACGCCCCTCAATCTCCCGCACCACGTGTCCCCCCAGTTCTGCATCCTCTCGAGCCCCCAGAATCCCCAGAAATCCTCCATGCACCCCAAAGTCCCAGGATCCTCTCAAGCACCTCCCACCAAGTTTTGAGTCCCCAAAATCCCCACAAGTCCCCTCTGTACCTCCAAGTCCCAGGATGCTCTCAAGTCCCCCAAGTTCCCCCGCACCCCATGTCCCCCCAGTTCTGCATCCTCTCAATCCCCCTCCCCCAAGTTCTGAGTCCCACCAGAATCCCCACAAATCCCCCTGTACTCCCAAGTCCCAGGATGCCTCAAGTCCCCAAGTCCCCCCACACCCCGTGTCCCCCCAGTTCTGCATCATCTGAATCCCCCGCCCCCAAGTTCTGAGTCCCCCAGAATCCCCACAAATCCCCTATGCACTCCTCAAGTCCCAGGATCTCTCAAGTCCCCCCATCCCAAGTTTTGAGTCACCCCAAGAATCCCTACAAGTCCTCCCCTGTACCCCAAAGTCCCAGGATCCTCTCAAGTCCCCCAAGTCCCTCATTCGCCTTGCACCCCGTGTCCCCAGTTCTGCATCATCTCAAGCCTCCCACCCCCAAGTTTTGAGTCCCCCAAAATCCCTATAGGTCCCCCACGGACCCCAAAGTCCCAAGATCATCTCAAGTCCCCCACGTCCCTCAGTTCCCTGCACCCCTTGTCCCCCTCAGTTCTGCATCCTCTCAATCCCTCCACCCCCAAGTTTTGAGTCCCCAGAATCCCCACAAGTCCCCACGCACCCCCAAGTCCCAGGATCCTCAAGTCCCCAAGTCCCCCCACATCCCGTGTCCCCCAGTTCTGCATCATCTCAAGCCCCCACCCCCAAGTTCTGAGTCCCCCAAAATCCCCACAAATCCCCATGCACCCTAAAGTCCCAGGATCCTCTCTAATCCCCCCCACCCCCCAAGTTTTGAGTCCCCCAAAAATCCTCCACAAGTCCCTTATGCACCCCATGCACCCCCAAGTCCCAGGATCCTCTCAAGTCCCCCACACCCCGTGTCCCCCAGTTCTGCATCATCTCAAGCCCCCACCCCAAGTTTTGAGTCCCCCAAAATCCTCACTAGTCCCCCACACACCCCAAAGTCTCAAGATCCTCTCAAGTCCTCCCAGTTCGCCCCCACACCCCGTGTCCCCCAGTTCTGCATCCTCTCAAGCCCCCACCCCAAGTTCTGAGTCCCACCAGAATCCCCACAAGTCCCCTCTGTACCCCCAGGTCCCAGGATCCTCTCAAGTCCCCCAGTTCCCCGTGTCCCCCAGTTCTGCATCATCTCAATCCCCCACCCCCAAGTTTTTGAGTCCCCCCAAAAGTCCCCTACAAGTCCCCACGCACCCCATGTACCCCAAAGTCCCAGGATCCTTCTCAATCCTCCCCGGCAAGTTTTGAGTCCCCCCAAAAAATCCCCACAAGTCCTCCTGTACCCCCAAGTCCCAGGATCTTCTCAAGTCCCCCAAGTCCCTCTATCTCCCCTTGCACCCCGTGTCCCCCACTTCTGCATCATCTCAAGCCCCCACTCCCAAGTTCTGAGTCCCACCAGAATCCCCACAAATCCCCCTGTACCCCCAAGTCCCAGGATCCTCCCAAGTCCCCCGCACCTGTGTCCCCCAGTTCTGTATCCTCTCAATCCCCCACCCCAAGTTTTGATTCCCTAAAATCTCACAAATCCCTCATGCACCCCTAAATCCCAGTGATCCTCTCAAGTCCCCCCAGTTCCCCTCCCGCACCACGTGTCCCCCCAGTTCTGCATCCTCTCAAATCCCCCACCCCCCAAGTTTTGAGTCCCCCAAAATCCCCACAAGTCCCTTCACGCACTCCCAAATCCCAGGATCCTCTCCAAGTCCTCCCAAGTCCCCCACACCCCTGTGTCCCCCCAGTTCTGCATCCTCTCGAATCCCCCACCCCCAAGTTCTGAGTCCCCAGAATCCCCACAAGTCCTCCCCTGCACCCCAAAGTCCCAGGATCCTCCAAGCCCCCCCATACCCTATGTCCCCCAGTTCTGCATCATCTCAAGCCCCACCTCAAGTTTTGAGTCCCCCAGAATCTCCACAGGTCCCCACTGCACCCCAAATCCCAGGATCCTCTCAAGTCCCCCCAGTTCCCCACCTGTGTCCCCCTTGTCCCCTGCACCCTGCCAGGTCCCCCAAATCCTCAGTCCCTGCGTTCCCCAGTTTCTCTCGTGTCCCCAGCGTCCTGTCCCGGTCCCACGGTGTCCCGGTGCCTCCCCAGCCGCTCCTTGCCCCGGTCCCACGGTGTCCCGGTGCCTCCCAGCCGCCCCTTGCCGGTCCCACGGTGTCCCGGTGCTCCCAGCCGCCCTTGCCCCGGCCCAGCCCCGCCCGTTCTCCCGGCGCTCCCGCCTCCCCTACCACGCCCGCAGCAAGATCGCCCCTGTCCGCATGATCTGGTCCGAGGAGGCACCTGCGAGAGAGCGCTGTGCTTACCGCCGAGAACCGGCCACAGAGCGGCCGCCGACTGGCCACAGAGCGGCCACGGACCGATCACTGACCGACCGCCGCCGCCCGCTCCGGCCCGTACAGGTCGCTGCCCGCCGCGGGTCCCGCCAAGCCCTCCACTCACCACCGCCTCCCGGGGGCGGTGGCGGGCTCGCCGAGCCGCCGCCAGCCCCGGCCCCTGATCGTCGCCGCTGCCGCCGCCGCTCGCCCCGCTGAGGCTGAAGCCGCCGCCGCCGCCATGCGGCGCCCGAAATCCACGTGGTCGCGTCCGGCGTCACGTGAGACTGGCGGCGGGCGGCGGCGGCGCGCGCCGGTCACGTGACGAGGACCGGGCGGTCTGTGGGCGGGGCCGGAGAAACCACGCCCCCACCGCTCTGGCCACGCCCCCAGCCCGCCAATCATTTTCGGTCACGCCCCTCATCCGTCACTCATTTTCGGCCACGTCCCCGCAGCCCCCCCGGGTCACCCCGCGGTCCCGGGTCGCACCAGGCCGCACCGGGGTCACACTGGTCACAC
>JAKWBO010001235.1:0-16673 GCA_034336685.1 Luscinia luscinia
GGATATTTTGTCCACTCTCTTCACCAGTTTTTTCCTCAGAAATTCCAGGAATCTCACTGGATTTTGGGGCCATGTTTGGTTTTTTAGTGCAGATGTTAGGACTTTTTCTGGCCATTTTTGGTGCAATTTCTGGGGGATTTCTGTGTTTCTTAGTGGGAATTTTTAGGCATTTTCCTGGGTTGCTAAGGTTCAATTTATGCTGGATTTTTTCCTGATGTTTTCCCCAATAATGCTTGGAATTTTGATCGGTTTGGGCTGTTTCAGTGTTGATTTTAGGACTATTTCTGGCCATTTTCATATGGATTTTGAGGGGATTTTTCGTTTCTTAGTGCCAATTTGTTAGGCTGATTTTCCCTGGATTTTTCCTGATGCTTTTCCCAGCAGTCTTAGGAATTTTTGCAGATTGTAGATGGTTTTTGTACAGATTCCAGGAGTTTTTGGGTTATTTTTTGCGCCTTTTTTAGGGGTTTTGGGCCATTTTAAGTCTCATTTCCTTTGGAAGTTTGCCCTGTTATTTTTCCAGTTTTTTCCTTGGAAATCCCAGGACACTCACTGGGTTTTGGGGCAGATATTAGAACTTTTTCTGGCCATTCTCTTTGGAGTTTCTGGGTAATTTCTGTGTTACTCTAGTGGGAATTTTTAGATGCTACAAACCCCGGGGGAAATCTCAAAACCCCACAGGGACACCCCCAAATCCCTCAAGTCTCTCTCTAAGCCCGACCACTACCCCGAAATCCCACATTGGACACACAAAATTCCTTCCAATTCCCCCTCAAATCCCACCTGGGACCCCCAAATTCCACCACTTTGCCCCTAAACTCACACGGCACTCCCCAAAACCCAAGAAACCCGAGCCAGAACCCCCCAAATCCCACCTGAGATTGTCCAAACCCACCTGAGATGCTCCAAAACCCCCTTGGACGATCCAAAACCCCAGAGGACACCCCAAACTCCTCACCTCTCCGTCTAAGACCACCCAGAACCCTCCAAATCCCACCTGTATCCCCCAAAAATACCCCCAGTATCCACCTGGGACTTCCGAAGAATTTACCAAAGGCTTCTTCAAACCCACCGCAGCGACTTCCAGGAGCGACAACTAGGACTCCACAACATGACTCAAATTCTCACCAAGATCCACGCAGACCTTCCAAATCCCACACGAGATCCTTCAAACCCACCTGAGATGCCCGAAAACCCCACAGGGATGCCCCCAAACCCCTCAACTCTTCCTCTAAGACCAGCCAGAACCCCAAAGTCCTACCTTGGACACACCAAAATCCTTCCAATTCCCCTCAGATCCCACCTGGGACCCCCAAAATTCCAACAATTTACCCCTAAACTCACCTGGGCCTCCCAAAACATCAACAACCCTAGTCACAACGCCACAAATACCACCTGGGGTCCTTTAGAATATCCCAAATTCCCCCAAAATCCATGTGGGACCCCTGAAAATCCACCAAAGCTTCTTCAAAACCCTCCTGGGACTCCACAAAGCGCCACCTGGGACCTGCGCCAAATCCCACAAATTCATGCCAAAATCCACCAAGGACCTCCAAGAGTAGCTCAAATCACCCCAAAATTCATCTCTGAGCCCCCAAAACTCCTCAAATCCTTAACAGAATCCATCACAGAGCCCCAAAATCCCTCAAATCTGGCGTAAAACCCATAGAGGAAGCCCCAAATCCCACCTGGGATCCCCCAAATTCCCCCAAAATCCACTCAAGACCCCTGAAAATCCAGCAAAGCCTCCTCAACCCCCCACCTGGGACGCGGTAAACGCCACCTGAGACACCACAAATCTCACAAATTCATGCCAAAATCCCCCGAGACCCCAAAAAGTCGTTCAAATCACCCCTAAACCCCAGAGGGACGCCCCAAAACCTCACAGGGACGCCCCAAAATCCCTCAAGTCTCCCTCTAAGCCCAACCACAACCCCCAAATCTTACCATAAACACCACAAAATCCCTCCACTTCCCTGTCAAATCCAACTGGGACCCACCCAAATTCCACCACTTTTCTCCTAAACTCACCTGGGTCACCCCAAAACCCCACAAACCCCTCCCAGAACCTCTGAAATCCCGCATGGGATCTCCCAAAATACACCCAAAATCTACTTGGGACTCCTGAAAATGTACCAAAGGCTTCTCAATACCCACGTGGGACTCGCAAAAAATACCCTAAATTCACCCAAAATCCATGCAGAACCTCCCAAATCCCACCTGAGATTGTCCCAACCAAACTGAGACGGCCCAAAACCTTACAGGGACGCCCCAAACCCCTCAACTCTCCCTCTAAGCCCTCCCAGAACCCCCAAATCCCACTTTGGACACCCCAAAATCCTTCCAATTCCCCCTCAGATCCCACTTGAGACCCACAAAAATTCCAACAATTTATCCTTAAACTCACATGGAACTCCCCAAAACCCCACACACCCCACCCAGAACTACCCAAATCCCACTTGGGATCCCCCAAAATACACCCAAAATCCACTTGGGTGTCCTGAAAATGTGCCAAAGACTTCTCAAAACCCACCTGGGACTCTCCAAAATGTTCTCAATTGACCCAAAAGCCACGCAGGCCTCACAAATCCACCTGTGATCCCATACACCCACCTGGGACGTCCGAAAATGCCACAGGAAAGCCCAAATCCCTCAACTCTCCCTCTTACTCCACCCAAAATCCCCAAATCCCACCTAGGATCCCCCCAAAATCCACTCAGGATGCCCTAAAATATACCAAAGCCATCTCAAAAGCCACCTGGGACTCGACAAAGCCCACCTGGGACTTCTAAACATTTCGCAAATTCACCCCTAAACTCACCTGGGCCCCCATACCGCATCTGGGACCCTAAAATAGCCCAAATTCCACACAACACGCACCTGGGACCCCCCAAAAACCCACAACCACCACCCAGAACCCCCCAAATACCAACTGTATCCCCAAAATACCCCCAGTATCCACCGGGGACCCCGCAAAATCTACCAAAACCATCTCAAAACTCACGTGGGACTTCAGGAACAACAACAAGGACTCCTCAAACTGACACAAATTCACCCCAAGATCCACGCCAGATGAACCAGATGCGGCCTGAGATGCTACAAAGCCACCTGGGACTCCACAAATCCCCACAGGGACGCCCCCAAATCCCTCAAGTCTCCCCTAAGCCCAACCACTACCCCCAAATCCCACACTAGACACACAAAAGTCCTTCCATTTCCTACTCAAATCCCACCTAGGACCCCCAAATTCCTCCACTTTACCACTAAACTTTTATGGCACTCCCAAAACCTCACAAACCCTAGCCAGAACTACCCAAATCCCACCTGAGATTGTCCAAACCCACCTGAGATGCCCCAAAATTCTACATGGACGCCCCGAAACCCCTAAGGGGCTCCCCGAAACTTCTCAACTCTTCCACTAAGATCACCCAGAACCCCAAAATCTCACCTTGGACACCCCAAAATCCTTCCAATTTCCCCTCAGATCCCACCTGGGACCCGCCAAAATTCCAACAATTTACCCCTAAACTAACATGGGACTCCTAAAAACCCCCCAAACCCCAACCACTCTGCTACAAATACCACCTGGGGTCCTCCAGAATATCCCAAATTCCCCCCAAAATCCATGTGGGACCCCTGAAAATCCACCAAAGCTTCTTCAAAACCCTCCTGGGACTCTACAAACGCCACCTGGGACCTGCCCAAATCCCACAAATTCATGCCAAAATCCACCTAGAACCCTTAAATGTAGCTCAAATCACCCCAAAAACCATCTGGGAGCCTTGAAAACTCCTCAAATCCTTAACAAAATCCATCACAGAGCCCTTAAAATCCCTCATATCTCGCCCAAAACCCATCGAGGAAGCCCCAAATCCCACCTGGGATCCCCCAAATTCCCCCAAAATCCACTCAAGACCCCTGAAAATCCAGCAAAGCCTCCTCAACCCCCACCTGGGATGCGGTAAGCGCCACCTGAGACACCACAAATCTCACAAATTCATGCCAAAATGCCCCGAGACCCCAAAAGTCTTTCAAATCACCCCTAAACCCCAGAGGGCGCCCCAAAACCCCAGAGGTGCACCCTCAAATCTGACAAGTCTCCCTCTAAGCCCAACCACAACCCCGAATTTTGCATTGGACACCCCAAAAGTCCTTCCAATTCTCCCTCATATCCCACCTGGGACCCACCCAAATTCCACCACTATACCTTTAAACTCACATGGCACTCCCCAAAACCCAACAAACCCTTGCCAGAACCCCCCAAATCCCACCTGACATTTTCCAAACCCACCTGAGATGCCGCAAAACCCCACATGGACGCCCCAAAACCCCAGAGAGACACCCCCAAACTCCTCAACTCTCCATCTAAGACCACCCAGAAGCCCCTAAATCCAACCTAGGATCCCTGAAAATGCACTCAGGATCCCCTAAAATATACCAAAGCCATCTCAAAACACACCTGGGACTCGACAAAGCTTCCCTGGGACTCCCCAACATTCCACAAATTCACCCTAAACTCACCTGGGCCCTGCAGAGCCAAGAGAATATTGCTATGGTAGAGGGGGTTTTTGAAGAAAGAGTTCACATGCCAGGCGCGTTTTGGCAGTAGCAGAACTTCCCAGCAGAGTGCTCTGTAGAGAGGGTAGACGACACTTCACCTCCCTTAGAGAGACATGGCTTCTTGGTACAAAACGCGGTCAGAGGAAACCACACTGCACTGAGGTGCTCTGCACAGAATACCGGTTGTCAGGGACTAGTGGTATGAAGCAGGATATGCCAGAACCAGCATCGTACAACATAGTTATTAAATCGTGCAGATTTCTGTAGCTAGATATCATGATGCAGAGAAGCCATTTCTAGGTGTTGTGCAAAGTGAGATCTGTGGTGTGCTGTGCACACTTTCGCTTTAGCTTTAGGTGCACTGCAGTGCTCTTCGCTATGCATAGTTGAAAGAGTGTATGGTATGCTTTCAAGAAGCAGAGAATATTGCTATGGTAGAGAGGTTTTTAGAAGAAAAGTGCACATGCCAGGCGTGTTTTGGCAGTAGAAAACTTCCCAGCAGAGTGCTCTGTGAGAGGGGGTGAGCGGCACTTCACCTCCCTTAAGAGAACATCGCTGCTACGACCCAAAGCACGGTCAAGGAAACCACAGATCTCACTTTGCACTACACCTAGAAATGACTTCTCTGCATCACGGATATCTAGCACAGAAATCTGCTGCGACGAATAACTATGTTTTAGCAAAGCTGGTTCTGGCATATCCTGCTTCATACCACTAGTCCCTGACAACCGGGTATTCTGTGCAGAGCACCCCTCATTGCAGTGTGGTTTCCTTGACAGCGCTTTGTACTGGCAACCATGTCTCTCTAAAGGGAAGGTAGTACTGATCTCCCAGACGCACTCTGCTGAGAATTTCCTGCTCTTTTGCCACCTTTCAGCCAATAACAACGCGCTGATATCAGTATGGCCCGTCCTTTTTTTCTCCGCTAATCAGCACCCGACTCTTTTGATGGGCAACCACCTCTGACCAATCAGAGGGGGGAATAAGCAGGAAGCGTTCACCCAGTGGAAGTGCTGGGTACCTCATGGGGCGAGGAGCCATTAGAGTGGAGTGCCATGCTTATGAGTAGAAGGGGTAAAAATGGCGGTCGGGAAAATAGGAGCACCAAAGTGTCGTGGGTTTTTGACCAATTCGCAAGTGAAATTGAAAGGGAGTGGAGGCATTTCTGGAGTGTCCGAGGTGGGATTTTTGGGTTCTGGTGAGCTTAGAGGAAGACTTGAGGCGATTTGGGGGCATCCTAATGGGATTTTGGGGGCGTCCCAAGTGGGTTTGTAGCATCTCAGCCGCATTTGATTCATCTGCATGGATCTTGGGGTGAATTGGAGTCATTTGGGGAGTCCTAGTTGAAAGATTCTGAAGTCCCACGTGGCTTTTGAGAAGGCTTTAATAGATATGGGGGTCCCAGGTGGATGTTGGGGAGTATTTTAAGAGGCGACAGGTGGGGTTTGGGAGGTTTTAGAGCGGGGTTTGTGTGTGGGTTTGGGGGGCCCAGGTGAGTTTAAAGAGTGGTGGAATTGGGCGGGGGTCCCAGATTGGATTTAACAGGGGAAAGTGGAGGGATTTTATGATATTCTGATGGGATTTGGGGGTTCTGCTGGGCTTAGAAGAGCGACAAGGGGATTTGGGCGTAGCTGTGGAGTTTTGGGGCGTCCTTCTGGGGATTTAGGGGTGATTTGTAAGACTATTTAGGGGACTCGGAGAGAGATTTTGGCATGAATTTAATGAGATTTGTAGTGTCTCAGGTGGCGTTTCCTCGTCCACGTGGGAGTTGAGGAGGCTTTGCTGGATTTTCAGGGGTCTTGAGTGGATTTTGGGGGGAATTTAGGGGGGATCCCAGGTGGGATTTGGGGCTTCCTCGATGGGTTTTGGGCGGAGTTTGAGGGATTTTGGGTGCTCTGTGACGGATTTTGTTAAGGATTTGAGGAGTTTTCAAGGCTCCCAGATGGTTTTGGGGTGATTTGAGCTATTTTGGGGGTCCTAGGTGGATTTTGGCATGACTTTGTGGGATTTGGGCAGGTCCCAGGTGGCGTTTGTGGAGTCCCAGGAGGTTTTGAAGAAGCTTTGGTGGATTTTCAGGGGTCCCACATGGATTTTGGGGGAATTTAGGGATATTCTAAAGGACCCCAGGTGGTATTTGTGGCGTTGTGGTTGGGGTTGGTGTGGTTTTGGGGAGTCCCATGTGAGTTTAAGGGTAAATTGTTGGAATTTTGGGGGTCCCAGGTGGGATCTGAGGGGAATTACAAGGATTTTGGGGTTTCCAAGGTGGGATTTTTGGGGTTCTGTGGTCTTAGAGGAAGATTTGAGGAGTTTGGGGGCATCCCTCTGGGGTTTTGGGGCGCATCTCAGGTGGGTTTGTAGGCTCTCGTGTGGGATTTGGAAGGTCTGCTTGGATCTTGGTGAGAATTTGAGTCATCTTGTGGAGTCCTAGTTGTGGTTCCTGAAGTCCCACGTGGGTTTGAAGAAGCCTTTGGTAAATTTCGGGAGTCCCAGGTGGATACTGGGGGTATTTTGGGGGGATACAGGTGGGATTTGGGGGTTCTGGGTGATCTTAGATGGAGAGCTGAGGAGTTTGGGGGTGTCCCTCCTGGGGTCTCCGGGGGCATCCATGTGGGGTTTTGGGGCATATCACGTGGGTTTGTGCAATCTCAGGTGGAATTTGGGGGGATGCCAGGTGGGATTTGAGGGGGAATTGGAGGCATTTTGGGGTGTCCAAGGTGGGATTTGGGGGTTGTGGTTTGGCTTAGAGGAAGACTTGAGGGATTTGGGGGTGTCCCCGTGGGGTTTTGGGGCATCCCTGGAGGATTTGTAGCATCTCATGCTGCATTTGGTTCATCTGCATGGATCTTGGGGTGAATTTGAGTCATTTTGGGGAGTCCTTGTTGCGGTTTCTGAATTCGCATATGGGTTTTGAGAAGGCCTTAATAGATTATGGGGGTCCCAGGTGGATATTGTGGGTATTTTGTGGGAGACAGGTGAGATTTGGGAGGTTTTGGGCGGGGTTTGGTGGGTTTTGGGGGGGCCCAAGTGAGTTTAAGAGAAAAGTGGTGGAATTTTGCGGGGTCCCAGGTTGGATTTGACAGGGAAGTGGAGGGATTTTGTGGTGTTTCCGGTGGGATTTGGGGGTTCTGCTTGGGCTTAGAGGGAGACTTGAGGGATTTAGGGGCGTCCCTCTGGGGTTTAGGGGGGGGTGATTTGAACGTAGCTTTTTAGGGGTCTCGGGGGGATTTTTGGCATGAATTCGTGAGATTTGTGGTGTCTCAGTTGGCATTTACCGCGTCCCAGGTGGGAGTTGAGGAGGCTTTGCTGGATTTTCAGGGGGTCTTGTGTGGATTTTGGGGGGATCCCAGGTGGGATTTGGGGCTTCCTGGATGGGTTTTTAGGCCAGATTTGAGGGATTTTGGGGGCTCTGTGATGGATTTTGTTAAGGATTTGAGGAGTTTTTAGGGCTCCCAGATGGTTTTTGGGGGGATTTGAGCTACTTTTGGGGGTCCTAGGTGGATTTTGGCATGAATTTGTGGGATTTGGGCAGGTCCCAGGTGGCGTTTGTGGAGTCCCAGGAGGGTTTTGAAGAAGCTTTGGTGGATTTTCAGGGGTACCACATGGATTTTGGGGGGAATTTGGGATATTTTTGAGGACCCCAGGTGGTATTTGTGACGTTGTGGTTGGGGTTCGTGGGTTTTGGGAGGCCCAGGTGAGTTTAGGGCAGTACTTGTGTAATGTTGGTATTTCCTAGGTGGGATTAGAGGGGGAATTGCAGGGATTTTGGGGCGTCCCAGGTGGGTTTGGAGGATCCCAGGTGGGACTTGGGCGATCTCGCGTGGATTTTGGGTGACTTTAGAACATTTTGGGGGGAGTCCCAAGTGGATTTTGGGTGTTTTGGGGGATCCCTAGTGGGATTTGGATAGTTCATGGGGTGGGGTTTGGGGGTTTTGGGTGGCCCAGTTGAGTTTAGGGCTAAATTGTTGGAATTTTGGTGGGTCCCAGGTGGGATCTGAGGGGGAATTGGAAGGATTTTGGGGTGTCCAAGGTGAGATTTTGGGGTTCTGGGTGGTGTTAGAGGAAGAGTTGAAGGGTTTGGGGGCATCCCTGTGGGGTTTTGGGGCATCTCAAATGGGTTAGTAAGATCTCATGTGGGATTTGGGAGGTCTGCGTGGATCTTGGTGAGAATTTGAGTCATCTTGTGGAGTCCAGGTAATTTTGGGCCATTTTTTCGCGCCATTTAGGGGTTTTGGGCCATTTTACGTCTCATTTCCTTTGGAAGTTTGCCCAGTTATTTTTCCTGTTTTTCCTTAGAAATCCTAGGACACTCACTAGGTTTTATAGGCCGATATTAGGAGTTTTTCTAGCCATTCTTTGTGCCATTCCAGGGGATTTTCGTGTATCTCAGTGCGGGTGGAAAGATTTCTCCTGTTTTAAGGCAGAGTTTTCCTGGGTTTTCCCAGATGTTTTCCCCAATAATGCCTGGAAGTTTCTAGCTTTGGGGTGTTCCACTGCAACTTTTGGCAATGTTGGGCGAATTTTCCCTTCGTTTTTACAGGTTTTCTTCCATTGTTAGTGCGAATTGTCAGGGACTTTTCTGGTTTGTTAGGGTAAAATTTTTCCTGGATTTTTCCTGATGCTTTTCCTGCAGTCCTTGGAATTTTGGGCCGAGATTAGGTGTTTTAGTATGGATTTCAGGAGTCTTTGGGCCATTGTTTGTGTCATTTCCATGCTTTTTGGACCATTTTAAGTCTCATTTCCTCTGGATATTTTTCCGCTCACTTCGCCAGGTTTTTTCTCAGAAATTCCAGGAATCTCACTGGATTTTTGGGCCATGTTTGGTTTTTTAGTGCAGATGTTAGGACTTTTCTGGCCATTTCTGGTGCAATTTCTGGGGGATTTCTGTGTTTCTTAGTGGGAATTTTTAGGCATTTTCCTGGGTTGCTGAGGTTCATTTTTCCTGGATTTTTTCCTGGTGTTTTCCCCAATAATGCTTGGAATTTTGACCGGTTTGGGCTGTTTCAGTGTTGATTTTAGGACTATTTCTGGCCATTTTCATATGGATTTTGAGGGGATTTTTCGTTTCTTAGTGCCAATTTGTTAGGCTGATTTTCCCTGGATTTTTCCTGATGCTTTCCCATCGATCCTTGGTATTTTGGCAGATTGTAGATGGTTTTTGTACAGATTCCAGGAGATTTTGGGCCATTTTTTGCAACTTTTTTTTGGGATTTTGGGCCATTTTAAGTCTCATTTCCTTTGGAAGTTTGCCCTGTCATGTTTCCAGTTTTTCCCTTAGAAATCCCAAAACACTCACTGGGTTTTTGGGCCAGATATTAGGAGTTTTTCTGGCCATTCTTTGTGCAATTTCTGGGGATTTCTGTGTTTCTTAGTGGGAGTTTTTAGGCATTTTCCTGGGTTGCTGAGGTTCACTTTTCCTGGATTTTTTCCGGGTGTTTTCCCCAAAAATGCTTGGAATTTTGACCGAATTGGGCAGTTTCAGTGTTGATTTTAGGACTATTTCTGGCCATTTTCATATGGATTTTGAGGGGATTGTTCGTTTCTTAGTGCCAATTTGTTAGGCTGATTTTCCCTGGATTTTTCCTGATGCTTTCCCATCGATCCTTGGTATTTTGGCAGATTGTAGATGGTTTTTGTAATGATTCCAAGGTATTTTAGGCCATTTTTTGCAACTTTTTTTTGGGATTTTGGGCCATTTTAAATCTCATTTCCTTTGGAAGTTTTCCCAGTTATTTTTCCAGTTTTTTCTTTAGAAATCTAAGGTCACTCACTGGGTTTTGGGCCAGATATTCGGAGTTTTCGGGCAATTCTTTGTGCAATTTCTGGGGGATTTCTGTCTATCTCAGTGCGAATTGGAAAGGATTTCTCCTGTTTTAAGGCAGAGTTTTCCTGGGTTTTTCCAGATGTTTTCCCCAATAATGCCTGCAGTTTTGCTAGCTCTGGGATGTTCCAGTGCAACTTTTCGCCATGATGGGCCCATTTTGCCTTTGATTCTTAGGGGATTTTTTCTTTCTTAATGCCAATTGTCAGGGACTTTTCTGGTTTGTTAGACTCAATTTTTCCTGGATTTTTTCCTGGTGTTTTCCCCAATAATGCTTGGAATTTTGACCGGTTTGGGCAGTTTCAGTGTTGATTTTAGGACTATTTCTGGCCATTTTCATATGGATTTTGAGGGGATTGTTCGTTTTTAGTGCAAATTTGTTAGGCTGGTTTTCCCTGGATTTTTCCTGATGCTTTCCCATCGATCCTTGGTATTTTGGCAGATTGTAGATGGTTTTTGTACAGATTCCAGGAGATTTTGGGCCATTTTTTGCAACTTTTTTTTGGGATTTTGGGCCATTTTAAGTCTCATTTCCTTTGGAAGTTTGCCCTGTCATGTTTCCAGTTTTTCCCTTAGAAATCCCAAAACACTCACTGGGTTTTGGGTTAGATATTAGGACTTTTTCTGGCCATTCTTTGTGCAATTTCTGGGGGATTTCTGTGTTTCTTAGTGGGAGTTTTTAGGCATTTTCCTGGGTTGCTGAGGTTCACTTTTCCTGGATTTTTTCCTGGTGTTTTCCCCAATAATGCTTGGAATTTTGACCGGTTTGGGCAGTTTCAGTGTTGATTTTAGGACTATTTCTGGCCATTTTCATATGGATTTTGAGGGGATTGTTCGTTTCTTAGTGCCAATTTGTTAGGCTGATTTTCCCTGGATTTTTCCTGATGCTTTCCCATCGATCCTTGGTATTTTGGCAGATTGTAGATGGTTTTTGTACAGATTCCAGGAGATTTTGGGCCATTTTTTGCAACTTTTTGGGGATTTTGGGCCATTTTAAGTCTCATTTCCTTTGGAAGTTTTCTCAGTTATTTTTCCAGTTTTTTCCTTAGAAATCCCAGATCACTCACTTGGTTTTGGGCCAGATATTCGCAGTTTTCTATCCATTCTTTGTGCAATTTCTGGGGTATTTCTGTGTATCTCAGTGCGAATTGGAAAGGATTTCTCTGTTTTAAGGCAGAGTTTTCCTGGGTTTTTCAGATGTTTTCCCCAATAATGCCTGCAGTTTTGCTAGCTTTGGATTGTTCCAGTGCAACTTTTAAGCCATGTTGGGGCCCATTTTGCCTTTGATTCTTAGGGATTTTTCCTTTCTTAATGCCAATTGTCAGGGACTTTTTCTGGTTTTGTTGGAACTCAATTTTTCCTGGATTTTTTCCTGGTGTTTTCCCCAAAAATGCTTGGAATTTTGACCGGTTTGGGCAGTTTCAGTGTTGATTTTAGGACTATTTCTGGCCATTTTCATATGGATTTTGAGGGGATTTTTCGTTTTTTAGTTCAAATTTGTTCGGCTGGTTTTCCCTGGATTTTTCCTGATGCTTTTCCCAGTAGTCCTTGGAATTTTGGCCGAGATCTGGTGTTTTAGTATGGATTTCAGGAGTCTTTGGGCCATTGTTCATGTCATTTTCAGGCTTTTTGGGCCATTTGAAGTCACATTTCCTCTGGATAATTTGTCCACTCTCTTCACCAGTTTTTTCTTTAGAAATTCCAGGAATCTCACTGGATTTTGGAGCAATGTTTGGTTTTTTAGTGCAGATGTTAGGACTTTTTCTGGCCATTCTTTGTGCAATTTCTGGGGGATTTCTGTGTTTCTTAGTGGGAATTTTTAGGCATTTTCCTGGGTTGCTGAGGTTCACTTTTCCTGGATTTTTTCCGGGTGTTTTCCCCAAAAATGCTTGGAATTTTGACCGAATTGGGCAGTTTCAGTGTTGATTTTAGGACTATTTCTGGCCATTTTCATATGGATTTTGAGGGGATTTTTCGTTTTTTAGTTCAAATTTGTTCGGCTGGTTTTCCCTGGATTTTTCCTGATGCTTTTCCCAGTAGTCCTTGGAATTTTGGCCGAGATCTGGTGTTTTAGTATGGATTTCAGGAGTCTTTGGGCCATTGTTTGTGTCATTTCCAGGCTCTTTGGGCCATTTGAAGTCACTTTTCTTCTGGATATTTTGTCCACTCTCTTCACCAGTTTTTTCTTTAGAAATTCCGGGAATCTCACTGGATTTTGGAGCCATGTTTGGTTTTTTAGTGCAGTTGTTTGGAGTTTTTCTGGCCATTTTCGGTGCAATTTCTGGGGTATTTCTGTGTTTCTTAGTGGGAATTTTTAGGCATTTTCCTGGGTTGCTGAGGTTCAATTTATGCTGGATTTTTTCCTGGTGTTTTCCCCTATAATGCTTGGATTTTTGACCGGTTTGGGCAGTTTCAGTGTTGATTTTAGGACTATTTATGGCCATTTTCATATGGATTTTGAGGGTATTTTTCGTTTCTTAGTGCCAATTTGTTAGGCTGATTTTCCCTGGATTTTTCCTGATGCTTTCCCATCGATCCTTGGTATTTTGGCAGATTGTAGATGGTTTTTTTAATGATTCCAAGGTATTTTAGGCCATTTTTTGCGCCATTTTAGTGGGTTTTGGGCCATTTTAAGTCTCATTTCCTTTGGAAGTTTTCCCAGTTATTTTTCCAGTTTTTTCTTTAGAGATCTAAGGTCACTCACTGGGTTTTGGGCCAGATATTCGGAGTTTTCGGGCCATTCTTTGTGCAATTTCTGGGGTATTTCTGTATATCTCAGTGCGAATTGGAAAGCATTTCTCCTGTTTTAAGGCAGAGATTTTCCTGGGTTTTTCCAGATGTTTTCCCCAATAATGCCTGCAGTTTTGCTAGCTCTGGGATGTTCCAGTGCAACTTTTGGCAATGTTGGGCCCATTTTGCCTTTGATTCTTAGGGGATTTTTCCTTTCTTAATGCCAATTGTCGGGGACTTTTCTGGTTTGTTAGACTCAATTTTTCCTGGATTTTTTCCTGGTGTTTTCCCCTATAATGCTTAGAATTTTGACCGGTTTGGGCAGTTTCAGTGTTGATTTTAGGACTATTTCTGGCCATTTTCATATGGATTTTGAGGGGATTTTTCGTTTTTTAGTTCAAATTTGTTAGGCTGGTTTTCCCTGGATTTTTCCTGATGCTTTTCCCAGTAGTCCTTGGAATTTTGGCCGAGATCTGGTGTTTTAGTATGGATTTCAGGAGTCTTTGGGCCATTGTTCGTGGCTTTTCCAGGCTTTTTGGGCCATTTGAAGTCACATTTCCTCCGGATATTTTGTCCACTCTCTTCACCAGTTTTTTCTTTAGAAATTCCAGGAATCTCACTGGATTTTTGGGCCATGTTTGGTTTTTTAGTGCAGATGTTATGACTTTTTCTGGCCATTCTTTGTGCAATTTCTGGGGGATTTCTGTGTTTCTTAGTGGGAGTTTTAGGCATTTTCCTGGGTTGCTGAGGTTCACTTTTCCTGGATTTTTTCCTGGTGTTTTCCCCAATAATGCTTGGAGATTTTGACCGGTTTGTGCTGTTTCAGTGTTGATTTTAGGACTATTTCTGGCCATTTTCATATGGATTTTGAGGGGATTTTTCGTTTTTTAGTTCAAATTTGTTCGGCTGGTTTTCCCTGGATTTTTCCTGATGCTTTCCCATCGATCCTTGGTATTTTGGGCAGATTGTAGATGGTTTTTGTAATGATTCCAGAAGATTTTGGGCCATTTTTTGCGCCATTTTAGGGGGTTTTGGGCCATTTTAAGTCTCATTTCCTTTGGAAGTTTTCCCAGTTATTTTTCCAGTTTTTTCCTTAGAAATCCCAGGTCACTCACTGGGTTTTGGGCCAGATATTCGGAGTTTTCGGGCCATTCTTTGTGCAATTTCTGGGGTATTTCTGTGTATCTCAGTGCGAATTGGAAAGGATTTCTCCTGTTTTAAGGCAGAGTTTTTCCTGGGTTTTTCCAGATGTTTTCCCCAATAATGCCTGCAGTTTTGCTAGCTTTGGATTGTTCCAGTGCAACTTTTCGCCATGTTGGGCCCATTTTGCCTTTGATTCTTAGGGGATTTTTCTTTCTTAATGCCAATTGTCAGGGACTTTTCTGGTTTGTAAGACTCAATTTTTCCTGGATTTTTCCTGATGCTTTTCCCAGCAGTCCTTGGAGTTTTGGCAGAGTTTAGGTGTTTTAGTATGGATTTCAGGAGTCTTTGGGCCATTGTTTGTGTCATTTCCATGCTTTTTGGACCATTTTAAGTCTCATGTCTTCTGGATATTTTTCCGCTCACTTCGCCAGGTTTTTTCTCAGAAATTCCAGGAATCTCACGGGATTTTGGAGCCATGTTTGGTTTTTTAGTGCAGATGTTAGGAGTTTTTCTGGCCATTCTTTGTGCAATTTCTGGGGGATTTCTGTGTTTCTTAGTGGGAGTTTTTAGGCATTTTCCTGGGTTGCTGAGGTTCACTTTTCCTGGATTTTTTCCTGGTGTTTTCCCCAATAATGCTTGGAATTTTGACCGGTTTGGGCAGTTTCAGTGTTGATTTTAGGACTATTTCTGGCCATTTTCATATGGATTTTGAGGGGATTTTTCGTTTTTTAGTTCAAATTTGTTCGGCTGGTTTTCCTGGATTTTTCCTGATGCTTTTCCCAGTAGTCCTTGGAATTTTGGCCGAGATCTGGTGTTTTAGTATGGATTTCAGGAGTCTTTGGGCCATTGTTTGTGTCATTTCCATGCTTTTTGGACCATTTTAAGTCTCATGTCTTCTGGATATTTTTCCGCTCACTTCGCCAGGTTTTTTCTCAGAAATTCCAGAAATCTCACTGGATTTTGGAGCCATGTTTGGTTTTTTAGTGCAGATGTTAGGAGTTTTTCTGGCCATTCTTTGTGCAATTTCTGGGGGATTTCTGTGTTTCTTAGTGGGAATTTTTAGGCATTTTCCTGGGTTGCTGAGGTTCACTTTTCCTGGATTTTTTCCGGGTGTTTTCCCCAAAAATGCTTGGAATTTTGACCGAATTGGGCAGTTTCAGTGTTGATTTTAGGACTATTTCTGGCCATTTTCATATGGATTTTGAGGGGATTTTTCGTTTTTTAGTTCAAATTTGTTCGGCTGGTTTTCCCTGGATTTTTCCTGATGCTTTTCCCAGTAGTCCTTGGAATTTTGGCCGAGATCTGGTGTTTTAGTATGGATTTCAGGAGTCTTTGGGCCATTGTTTGTGTCATTTCCATGCTTTTTGGACCATTTTAAGTCTCATTTCCTCTGGATATTTTTCCGCTCACTTCGCCAGGTTTTTTCTCAGAAATTCCAGGAATCTCACGGGATTTTGGAGCCATGTTTGGTTTTTTAGTGCAGATGTTAGGACTTTTTCTGGCCATTCTTTGTGCAATTTCTGGGGGATTTCTGTGTTTCTTAGTGGGAGTTTTTAGGCATTTTCCTGGGTTGCTGAGGTTCACTTTTCCTGGATTTTTTACGGGTGTTTTCCCCAATACTGCTTGGAATTTTTACCGGTTTGGGCAGTTTCAGTGTTGATTTTAGGACTATTTCTGGCCTTTTTCATATGGATTTTGAGGGGATTTTTCGTTTTTTAGTTCAAATTTGTTCGGCTGGTTTTCCCTGGATTTTTCCTGATGCTTTTCCCAGTAGTCCTTGGAATTTTGGCCGAGATCTGGTGTTTTAGTATGGATTTCAGGAGTCTTTGGGCCATTGTTTGTGTCATTTCCATGTTTTTTGGACCATTTGAAGTCACTTTCTTCTGGATATTTTTCCACTCTCTTCACCAGTTTTTTCTTTAGAAATTCAGGAATCTCACTGGATTTTTGGAGCCATGTTTGGTTTTTAGTGCAGATGTTTGGAGTTTTTCTGGCCATTCTTTGTGCAATTTCTGGGGGATTTCTGTGTTTCTTAGTGGGAGTTTTAGGCATTTTCCTGGGTTGCTGAGGTTCACTTTTCCTGGATTTTTTCCGGGTGTTTTCCCCAAAAATGCTTGGAATTTTGACCGGTTTGGGCAGTTTCAGTGTTGATTTTAGGACTATTTCTGGCCATTTTCATATGGATTTTGAGGGGATTGTTCGTTTCTTAGTGCCAATTTGTTAGGCTGATTTTCCCTGGATTTTTCCTGATGCTTTCCCATCGATCCTTGGTATTTTGGCAGATTGTAGATGGTTTTTAATGATTCCAAGGAGATTTTAGGCCATTTTTGCGCCATTTTAGTGGGGTTTTGGGCCATTTTAAGTCTCATTTCCTTTGGAAGTTTCCCAGTTGTCATTTTCCAGTTTTTCTTTAGAGATCTAA
>JAKWBO010001236.1:0-16665 GCA_034336685.1 Luscinia luscinia
GGCGTGCAGAAGTGCCTGGGTTTGCCTCTGGGTGTTCTGCCTCGGCCGGCCAACCCGTGGAGTGGGCGTGCAGAACTGTTTGCGTGTGCCACTGGATGTGTTGCCACGGCCGGCCCACCCGTGGGTGGGGCGTGCAGAAGCGGTTTGCGTGTGCCACTGGGTGTGCCGCCACGGCCGGCCCACCACGATGGGTGAGCGTGCAAGAACTGTTCGCGATGTGCCACTGGGTGTGCCGCCACGGCCGGCCCACCCGTGGAGTGGGCGTGCAGAAGCGGTTTGCGTGTGTCACTGGGTGTGCCGCCGCGGCCGGCCCACCCGTGGGTGGGCGTGCAGAAGGGTTTCGCGGTTGCCTCTGGGTGTGCCGCCACGGCCGGCCCACCCGCTTGAGTGGGCGTGCAGAGCGGTTTGCGCGTGTCACTGGGTGTGCCGCCACGGCCGGCCCAGCCGTGGGTGGGCGTGCAGAACTGTTGCGTGTGCCACTGGGTGTGCCGCCACGGCCGGCCCACCCGTGGGTGGGCGATGCCAGAACTGTTGCAGCTTGCCTCTGGGTGTGCCGCCACGGCCGGCCCACCCGTGGGTGGGCGGGCAGAACTGTTTGCGTGTGCCTCTGGGTGTGCCGCCCACGGCCTACCCACCCGTGGGTAGGCGTGCAAACAGTTTGGGTGTGCCAATGAGTGTGCCGCCACGGCCGGCCCACCCGTGGGTGGGCGTGCAGAACTGTTTCGCGTGTGCCACTGGGTGTGCCGCCCGGCCGGCCCACCCGTGGGTGGGGCGTTCAGAAGGGCCTGGGGTTGCCTCTGGCTGTGCCGCCACGGCCGGCCCACCCGTGGGTGGGCGTGCAGAAGAGCCTGCGTTTGCCTCTGGGTGTGCCGCCACGGCTGGCCACCCGTGGGTGGGCGTGCAGAACTGTTTGCGTGTGGCACTGGGTGTGCCGCCACGGCGACCCACCACGTGGGTGAGGCGTGCAGAACTGTTTGCGTGTGCCACTGGGTGTGCCGCCACGGCCGGCCCACCCGTGGAGTAGGCGATGCAGAAGAGGTTCTGCGGTTGCCTCTGGGTGTGCCGCCACGGCCGGCCCACCCGTGGGTGGCGTGCAGAAGAGCCTGCGTGTGCCTCTGGGTGTGCCGCCACGGCCGGCCCACCCGTGGGTGGGCGTGCAGAACTGTTTGCGTGTGCCACTGGGTGTGCCGCCACGGCCGACCCACCGTGGGTGTGAGCGTGCAGAAGGGTTTGCGTGTTGCCTCTGGGTGTGCCGCCACGGCCGGCCCACCCGTGGGTGGGCGTGCAGAAATGTTTGCGGTTGCCTCTGGGTGTGCCGCTACGGCCGGCCCACCCGTGGGTGGGCGTGCAGAAGGGCCTGCGTGTGGCGCTGGGTGTGCCGCCACGGCCGGCCCACCCGTGGGTGGGCGTGCAGAAGTGCCTGCGTTTGCCTCTGGGTGTGCCGCCACGGCCGGCCCACCCGTGGTTGGGGCGTGCAGAAGGGTTTGCGGTTGCCTCTGGGTGTGCCGCCACGGCCGGCCCACCCGTGGAGTGGGCGTGCAGAACGGTTTGCGTGTGCCTCTGGGTGTGCCGCCACGGCCGGCCCACCCGTGGGTGGGCGTGCAGAAGGGTTTGCGTGTTGCCTCTGGGGTGTGCCGCCACGGCCGGCCCACCCGTGGGTGGGCGTGCAGAACGGTTTGCGTGTGTCACTGGGTGTGCCGCCACGGCCGGCCCACCCGTGGGTGGGCGTGCAGAAGTGTTTGCGTGTTGCCTCTGGGTGTGCCGCCACGGCCGGCCCACCCGTGGGTGGGGCGTGCAGAAGTGTTCGCGGTTGCCTCTGGGTGTGCCGCCACGGCCGGCCCACCCGTGGGCGGGTGTGCAGAAGGGCCTGCGGTTGCCCCTGGGTGTGCCGCCACGGCCGGCCCACCCGTGGGTGGGTGTGCAGAAGGGCCCGCGTGTGGCTCTGGATGTGCCGCCACGGCCGGCCCACCCGTGGGTGGGCGTGCAGAAGGGCCTGGGGTTGCCTCTGGGTGTGCCGCCACGGCCGGCCCACCCGTGGGTGGGCGTGTAGAACTGCCTGCGTTTGCCTCTGGATGTGCCGCAACGGCCGGCCCACCCATGGGTGGGCGTGCAGAAGGGTTTGCGGTTTCCTCTGGGTGTGCCGCCACGGCCGGCCCACCCATGGGTGGGCGTGCAGAAGGGCCCGCGTGTGGCTCTGGATGTGCCGCCACGGCCGGCCCACCCGTGGGTGGGCGTGCAAAATTCTTGGCGTGTGCCACTGGGTGTGCCGCCACGGCCGGCCCACCCGTGGGTGGGCGTGCAGAAGGGCCTGCGTGTGCCCCTGGGTGTGCCGCCACGGCCGGCCCACCGGTGGGTGGGCGTGCAGAACTGTTTGCGTGTGCCACTAGGTGTGCCGCCACGGCCGGCCCACCCGTGGGTGGGGCGTGCAGAAAGGGCCTGGGGTTGCCTCTGGGTGTGCCGCCACGGCCGGCCCACCCGTGGGTGGGCGTGCAGAACTGGTCTGCGTGTTGCCTCTGGGTGTGCCGCCACGGCCGGCCCACCCGTGGGTGGGCGTGCAGAACTGTTTGCGTGTGCCACTGGATGTGCCGCCACGGCCGGCCCACCCGTGGAGTGGGGCGTGCAGAAGAGTTTGCGGTTGCCTCTGGGTGTGCCGCCACGGCCGGCCCCACCCGTGGGTGGGCGTGCAGAAGGGCTTGCGTGTGCCACTGGGTGTGCAGCCACGGCCGGCCCACCCGTGGGTGGGCGTGCAGAACTGTTTGCGTGTGCCACTGGGTGTGCCGCCACGGCCGGCCCACCCGTGGGTGGGCGTGCAGAACTGTTTGCGTGTTGCCTCTGGGTGTGCCGCCACGGCCGGCCCACCCGTGGAGTGGGGCGTGCAGAACTGCCTGCGTGTGCCTCTGGGTGTGCCGCCACGGCCTGGCCCACCCGTGGGTGGGCGTGCAGAACTGTTTGCGGTGTGCCACTGGAGTGTGCCGCCACGGCCGGCCCACCCGTGGGTGGGCGTGCAGAAACTGTTTGCGTGTTGCCACTGGGTGTGCCGCCACGGCCGGCCCACCCGTGGGTGGGCGTGCAGAAGGGCCTGCGTGTGCCTCTGGGTTGTGCCGCCACGGCCGGCCCACCCGTGGGTGGGCGTGCAGAACTGTTTGCGTGTGCCACTGGATTGTGCCGCCACGGCCGCGCCCACCCGTGGGTGGGGCGTGCAGAAAGAGCTTGCGGTTGCCTCTGGGTGTGCCGCCACGGCCGGCCCACCCGTGGGTGGGCGTGCAGAAGGGCCTGCGTGTGCCTCTGGGTGTGCCGCCACGGCCGGCCCACCCGTGGGTGGGGCGTGCAGAACTGCTTGCGTGTGCCACTGGGTGTGCCGCCACGGCCGGCCCACCCGTGGAGTGGGGCGTGCAGAAGGGTTTGCGGTTTGCCTCTGGGTGTGCCGCCACGGCCGACCCACCCGTGGGTGGGCGTGCAGAAAGGCTTGCGTGTGCCACTGGGTGTGCCGCCACGGCCGGCCCACCCGTGGGTGGGGCGTGCAGAAGAGCCTGCGTGTGCCCACTGGGTGTGCCGCCTCGGCCGGCCCACCCGTGGGTGGGCGTGCAGAAGGGCCTGGGGTTGCCTCTGGGTGTGCCGCCACGGCCGGCCCACCCGTGGGTGGCGTGCAGAAGTGCCTGGGTTGCCTCTGGGTGTTCCGCCACGGCCGGCCCACCCGTGGGTGGCGTGCAGAACTGTTTGCGTGTGCCACTGGATGTGCCTGCCACGGCCGGCCCCACCGTGGGTGGGCGTGCAGAACTGTTTGCGTGTGCCACTGGGTGTGCCGCCACGGCCGGCCCACCCGTGGGTGAGCGTGCAGAACTGTTTGCGTGTGCCACTGGGTGTGCCGCCACGGCCGGCCCACCCGTGGGTGGGCGTGCAGAACGGTTTGCGTGTGCCTCTGGGTGTGCCGCTACGGCCGGCCCACCCGTGGAGTGGGCGTGCAGAAGGGTTTGCGAGTTGCCTCTGGGTGTGCCGCCACGGCCGGCCCACCCGTGGGTGGGGCGTGCAGAGCGGTTTGCGTGTGTCACTGGGTGTGCCGCCACGGCCCGGCCCACCCGTGGAGTGGGCGTGCAGAACTGTTTGCGTGTGCCACTGGGTGTGCCGCCACGGCCGGCCCACCCGTGGGTGGGCGTGCAGAACTGTTTGCGGTTGCCTCTGGGTGTGCCGCCACGGCCGGCCCACCCGTGGGTGGGGCGTGCAGGAACTGTTTGCGTGTGCCTCTGGGTGTGCCGCCACGGCCGGCCCACCCGTGGAGTGGGCGTGCAGAACGGTTTGCGTGTGCCACTGAGTGTGCCGCCACGGCCGGCCCACCCGTGGGTGGGCGTGCAGAACTGTTTGCGTGTGCCACTGGGTGTGCCGCCACGGCCGGCCCACCCGTGGGTGGAGCGTGCAGAAGGGCCTGCGGGTTGCCTCTGGCGTGTGCCGCCACGGCCGGCCCACCCGTGGGTGGGCGTGCAGAAGGGCCTGCGTTTGCCTCTGGGTGTGCCGCCACGGCCGGCCCACCCGTGGAGTGGGGCGTGCAGAACTGTTTGCGTGTGCCACTGGGTGTGCCGCCACGGCCGGCCCACCGTGGGTGGGCGTGCAGAACTGTTTGCGGTGTGCCACTGGGTGTGCCGCCACGGCCGGCCCACCCGTGGAGTGGGCGTGCAGAACGGGGTTCTGTGGTTGCCTCTGGGTGTGCCGCCACGGCCGGCCCACCCGTGGGTGGGCGTGCAGAAGGGTCTGCGGTGTGCCTCTGGGTGTGCCGCCACGGCCGGCCCACCCGTGGGTGGGCGTGCAGAACTGTTTGCGTGTGCCACTGGGTGTGCCGCCACGGCCGGCCCACCCGTGGGTGGGCGTGCAGAAGGGCTTGCGTGTTGCCTCTGGGGTGTGCCGCCACGGCCGGCCCACCCGTGGGTGGGCGTGCAGAAGAGGTTTGCGTTTGCCTCTGGGTGTGCCGCCACGGCCGGCCCACCCGTGGGTGGGCGTGCAGAAAATGTTTGCGGTTGCCTCTGGGTGTGCCGCCACGGCCGGCCCACCCATGGGTGGGCGTGCAGAAGTGCTTGCGTGTGGCGCTGGATGTGCCGCCACGGCCGGCCCACCCGTGGAGTGGGGCGTGCAGAAGTGCCTGCGTTTGCCTCTGGGTGTGCCGCCACGGCCGGCCCACCCGTGGGTGGGGCGTGCAGAAGGGTTTGCGGTTGCCTCTGGGTGTGCCGCCACGGCCGGCCCACCCGTGGGTGGGGCGTGCAGAACGGTTTGCGTGTGCCACTGGGTGTGCCGCCACGGCCGGCCCACCCGTGGGTAGGCGTGCAGAAGGGTTTGCGGTTGCCTCTGGGTGTGCCGCCACGGCCGGCCCACCCGTGGGTGGGCGTGCAGAACGGTTTGCGTGTGTCACTGGGTGTGCCGCCACGGCCGGCCCACCCGTGGAGTGGGCGTGCAGAAGCTGTTTGCGTGTGCCACTGGGTGTGCCGCCACGGCCGGCCCACCCGTGTGTGGGCGTGCAGAAGTGTTTGCGGTTGCCTCTGGGGTGTGCCGCCACGGCCGGCCCACCCGTGGGTGGGCATGCAGAAGGGTTTGCGTGTTGCCTCTGGGTGTGCCGCTACGGCCGGCCCACCCGTGGGTGGGTGTGCAGAAGGGCCTGCGGTTGCCCCTGGGTGTGCCGCCACGGCCGGCCCACCCGTGGGTGGGTGTGCAGAAGGGCCAGCGTGTGGCTCTGGATGTGCCGCCACGGCCGGCCCACCCGTGGGTGGGGCGTGCAGAAGAGCCTGGGGTTGCCTCTGGGTGTGCCGCCACGGCCGGCCCACCCGTGGGTGGGCGTGTAGAAGTGCCTGCGTTTGCCTCTGGATGTGCCGCAGCGGCCGGCCCACCCATGGGTGGGCGTGCAGAAGGGTTTGCGGTTTCCTCTGGGTGTGCCGCCACGGCCGGCCCACCCATGGGGTGGAGCGTGCAGAAGGGCCTGCGTGTGGCTCTGGATGTGCCGCCACGGCCGGCCCACCCGTGGAGTGGGGCGTGCAAAATTCTTGGCGTGTGCCACTGGGTGTGCCGCCACGGCCGGCCCACCCGTGGGTGGGCGTGCAGAAGGGCCTGCGTGTGCCCCTGGGTGTGCCGCCACGGCCGGCCCACCCGTGGGTGGGCGTGCAGAACTGTTTGCGTGTGCCACTAGGTGTGCCGCCACGGCCGGCCCACCCGTGGGTGGGCGTGCAGAAAGGCCTGGGGTTGCCTCTGGGTGTGCCGCCACGGCTGGCCCACCCGTGGGTGGGGCGTGCAGAACTGTTTGCGTGTTGCCACTGGGTGTGCCGCCACGGCCGGCCCACCCGTGGGTGGGCGTGCAGAACTGTTTGCGTGTGCCACTGGAGTGTGCAGCCACGGCCGGCCCACCCGTGGAGTGGGCGTGCAGAACTGTTTGCGTGTGCCTCTGGGTGTGCCGCCACGGCCGGCCCACCCGTGGGTGGGCGTGCAGAAGCTGTTTGCGTGTGCCTCTGGGTGTGCCGCCACGGCCCGGCCCACCCGTGGAGTGGGCGTGCAGAACTGTTTGCGTGTTGCCTCTGGGTGTGCCGCCACGGCCGGCCCACCCGTGGGTGGGCGTGCAGAACGGTTTGCGTGTGCCTCTGGGTGTGCCGCCACGGCCGGCCCACCCGTGGGTGGAGCGTGCAGAACTGTTCGTGTTCACTGGGTGTCGCCACGGCAGCCCACCGTGGTGGCGTTCGAAGGCCTGGTGCCTCTGGCGTGCCGCACGGCGGCCCACCCGTGGGTGGGGCGTGCAGAAGTGCCTGCGTGTTGCCTCTGGGTGTGCCGCCACGGCCGGCCCACCCGTGGGTGGGCGTGCAGAACTGTTTGCGTGTGGCACTGGGTGTGCCGCCACGGCCGGCCCACCCGTGGAGTGGGCGTGCAGGAACTAGTTGCGTGTGCCACTGGGTGTGCCGCCACGGCCGGCCCACCCGTGGGTGAAGCGTGCAGAAGGGTTTGCGGTGTGCCTCTGGGTGTGCCGCCACGGCCGGCCCACCCGTGGGTGGGCGTGCAGAAGGGCCTGCGGTTGCCTCTGGGTGTGCGCCACGGCCGAGCCCACCCGTGGGTGGGCGTGCAGAACTGATTGCGTGTGCCTCTGGGTTGTGCCGCCACGGCGGCCCACCCGTGGGTGGGGCGTGCAGAACTGTCTGCGTGTGCCACTGGGTGTGCCGCCACGGCCGGCCCCACCCGTGGGTGGGCGTGCAGAAGGGTTTGCGTTGCCTCTGGGTGTGCCGCCACGGCCGGCCCACCCGTGGGTGGGCGTGCAGAAATGTTTGCGGTTGCCTCTGGGTGTGCCGCTACGGCCGGCCCACCCGTGGGTGGGGCGTGCAGAAGAGCCTGCGTGTGGCGCTGGATGTGCCGCCACGGCCGGTCCACCCGTGGGTGAAGCGTGCAGAAGGTGCCTGCGTTTGCCTCTGGGTGTGCCGCCACGGCCGGCCCACCCGTGGTTGGGCGTGCAGAAGGGTTTGCGGTTGCCTCTGGGTGTGCCGCCACGGCCGGCCCACCCGTGGGTGGGCGTGCAGAACTGTTTGCGTGTGTCACTGGGTGTGCCGCCACGGCCGGCCCACCGTGGGTGGGCGTGCAGAAGGTCTGCGGTTGCCTCTGGGTGTGCCGCCACGGCCGGCCCACCCGTGGGTGGGGCGTGCAGAAGCGGTTTGCGTGTTGCCTCTGGGTGTGCCGCCACGGCCGGCCCACCCGTGGGTGGGCGTGCAGAACTGTTTGCGTGTGCCACTGGGTGTGCCGCCACGGCCGGCCCACCCGTGGGTGGGCGTGCAGAAGTGTTTGCGGTTGCCTCTGGGTGTGCCGCCACGGCCGGCCCACCCGTGGGTGGGGCATGCAGAAGGGTTTGCGGTTGCCTCTGGGTGTGCCGCCACGGCCGGCCCACCCGTGGGCGGGTGTGCAGAAGGGCCTGCGGTTGCCCCTGGGTGTGCCGCCACGGCCGGCCCACCCGTGGGTGGGTGTGCAGAAGGGCCTGCGTGTGGCTCTGGATGTGCCGCCACGGCCGGCCCACCCGTGGGTGGGCGTGCAGAAGAGCCTGGGGTTGCCTCTGGGTGTGCCGCCACGGCCGGCCCACCCGTGGGTGGGCGTGTAGAAGTGCCTGCGTTTGCCTCTGGATGTGCCGCCAGCGGCCGGCCCACCCATGGGTGGGGCGTGCAGAAAGGTTTGCGGTTTCCTCTGGGTGTGCCGCCACGGCCGGCCCACCCATGGGTGAAGCGTGCAGAAGGGCCAGCGTGTGGCTCTGGATGTGCCGCCACGGCCGGCCCACCCGTGGGTGGGCGTGCAAAATTCTTGGCGTGTGCCACTGGGTGTGCCGCCACGGCCGGCCCACCCGTGGGTGGGGCGTGCAGAAGAGCCTGCGTGTGCCCCTGGGTGTGCCGCCACGGCCGGCCCCACCCGTGGGTGGGGCGTGCAGAACTGTTTGCGTGTGCCACTGGGTGTGCCGCCACGGCCGGCCCACCCGTGGGTGGGCGTGCAGAAGGGCCTGCGGGGTTGCCTCTGGGTGTGCCGCCACGGCCGGCCCACCCGTGGGTGGGCGTGCAGAACTGTTTGCGTGTGCCACTGGGTGTGCCGCCACGGCCGGCCCACCCGTGGGTGGGCGTGCAGAACTGTTTGCGGTTGCCTCTGGTGTGTGCCGCCACGGCCGGCCCACCCGTGGGTGGGCGTGCAGAAGAGCCTGCGTTTGCCTCTGGGTGTGCCGCCACGGCCGGCCCACCCGTGGAGTGGGCGTGCAGAAGCTGTTTGCGGTGTGCCTCTGGGTGTGCCGCCACGGCCGGCCCACCCGTGGCTGGGCGTGCAGAACTGTTTGCGTGTGCCTCTGGGTGTGCCGCCACGGCCGGCCCACCCGTGGGTGGGCGTGCAGAACTGTTTGCGTGTGCCACTGGGTGTGCCGCCACGGCCGGCCCACCCGTGGGTGGGCGTGCAGAACTGTTTGCGTGTGCCACTGGATGTGCCGCCACGGCCGGCCCACCCGTTGGTGGGGCTTGCAGAAGGGTTTGCGTTTGTCTCTGGGTGTGCCGCCACGGCCGGCCCACCCGTTGAGTAGGCGTGCAGAATAGCCGCTTTTGCTTCTGGGGTTTGCCGCCACGGCCGGCCCATCCGCGAGTGCGCGTGCAGAACTGTTTGCGTGTGCCTCTGGGTGTGCCGCCACTGCCGGCCCACCGGTGGGTGGGGCGTGCAGATGGGCCTGCGTGGGGCTCTGTGTGTGCCGCCACGGCCGGCCCACCCGTGGGTGGGCGTGCAGAACTGTTTGCGTGTGCCACTGGATGTGCCGCCACGGCCGGCCCACCCGTGGGTGGGCGTGCAGAAGGGTTTGCGGTTGCCTCTGAGTGTGCCGCCACGGCCGGCCCACCCGTGGGGTGGGCGTGCAGAACGGTTTGCGTGTGCCACTGGGTGTGCCGCCACGGCCGGCCCACCCGTGGGTGGGCGTGCAGAACTGTTTGCGTGTGCCACTGGGTGTGCCGCCACGGCCGGCCCACCCGTGGGTGGGCGTGCAGAAGGGCCTGGGGTTGCCTCTGGGTGTGCCGCCACGGCCGGCCCACCCGTGGGTGGGCGTGCAGAAGTGCCTGCGTTTGCCTCTGGGTGTGCCGCCACGGCTGGCCCACCCGTGGGTGGGCGTGCAGAAGGGCCTGCGTTTGCCTCTGGGTGTGCCGCCACGGCCGGCCCACCCGTGGCTGGGCGTGCAGAACTGTTTGCGTGTACCACTGGGTGTGCCGCCACGGCCGGCCCACCCGTGGGTGGGCGTGCAGAACTGTTTGCGTGTGCCACTGGATGTGCCGCCACGGCCGGCCCACCCGTGGGTGAGGCGTGCAGAAGGGTTTGCGGTTGCCTCTGGGTATGCCGCCACGGCCGGCCCACCCGTGGGTGAGCCTGCAGAACGACCTGCGGTTGCCTCTGGAGTGTGCCGCCACGGCCGGCCCACCCGTGGGTGGGCGTGCAGAAGAGCCTGCGTGTGCCACTGGGTGTGCCGCCACGGCCGGCCCACCCGTGGAGTGGGCGTGCAGAAGAGCCTGCGGTTGCCTCTGGGTGTGCCGCCACGGCCGGCCCACCCGTGGGTGGGCGTGCAGAACTGTTTGCGTGTGCCTCTGGGTGTGCCGCTCACGGCCGGCCCATTCGTGGGTGGGCTGTGCAGAAGGGCCTGCGGTTGCCTCTGGTTGTGCCGCCACGGCCGGCCCCACCCGTGGAGTTGGCGTGCAGAAGTGCCTGCGTTTGCCTCTGGGTGTGCCGCACGCGGCCGGCCCACCAGTGGGTGGGGCGTGCAGAAGGGTTTGCGGTTGCCTCTGGGTGTGCCGCCACGGCCGGCCCACCCGTGGGTGGGCGTGCAGAACTGTTTCCGTGTGCCACTGGGTGTGCCGCCACGGCCGGCCCACCCGTGGGTGGGCGTGCAGAAGCGGTTTGCGTGTGCCACTGGGTGTGCCGCCACGGCCGGCCCACCCGTGGGTGGGCGTGCAGAACTGTTTGCGTGTGGCACTGGGTGTGCCGCCACGGCGGCCCACCCGTGGGTGGGCGTGCAGAAAACTTTGCGTGTGCCACTGGGTGTGCCGCCACGGCCGGCCCTCCGTGGTTGGGCGTGCAGAAGAGCCTGCGGGGTTGCCTCTGGCGTGTGCCGCCACGGCCGGCCCACCCGTGGAGTGGGGCGTGCAGAAGAGCCTGCGGTTGCCTCTGGGTGTGCCGCCACGGCCGGCCCACCCGTGGGTGGGGCGTGCAGAACTGTTTGCGTGTGCCACTGGATGTGCCGCCACGGCCGGCCCACCCGTGAATGGGCGTGCAGAACTGTTTGCGTGTGCCACTGGGTGTGCAGCCACGACGACCGGCCCACCCGTGGGTGGGCGTGCAGAACTGTTTGCGTGTGCCACTGGATGTGCCGCCACGGCCGGCCCACCAGTGGGTGGGGCGTGCAGAAACTGTTTGCGTGTGCCTCTGGGTGTGCCGCCACGGCCGGCCCACCAGTGGGTGGGCGTGCAGAACTGTTTGCGTGTGCCACTGGATGTGCCACCACGGCCGGCCCACCCGTGGGTGGGCGTGCAGAGAACTTGCGTGTGCCACTGGGTGTGACGCCACGGCCGGCCCACCCGTGGGTGGGCGTGCAGAAGGGCCTGCGGTTGCCTCTGGGTGTGCCGCCACGGCCTGCCCACCCCTGGGTGGGCGTGCAGAACTGTTTGCGTGTGCCTCTGGTTGTGCCGCTTCGGCCGGCCCACCCGTGGAGTGGGGCGTGCAGAAGCTGGCCTGGGGTTGCCTCTGGGTGTGCCGCCACGGCCGGCCCACCCGTGGGTGAGCGTGCAGAAGGGCCTGGGTTTGCCTCTGGGTGTGCCGCCACGGCCGGCCCACCCGTGGAGTGGGCGTGCAGAAGGGCCTGCGGTTGCCTCTGGGTGTGCCGCAGCGGCTGGCCCACCCGTGGGTGGGCGTGCAGAAGTTTCTGCGGGTGCCTCTGAATGTGCAGCAATGGCGGTCCACCCGTGGGTGGGCGTGCAGAAGTGTCTGGGTTTGCCCCTGGGTGTGCCGCAACGGCCGGCCAACCCGTGGGTGAAGGCGTGCAGAAGTGTCTGCGGGTGTCGCTGTGTATGCCGCAGCGGCCGGCCCACCCGTGGGTGGGCGTGCAGAAGATGTCTGGGGTTTCCTCTGGGTGTTCAGCAATGGAGGGCCCACCGGTGGGTAGGCTGAAGAAGTGTCTGCCGGTGCCTCTGGGTGTGCAGCAATGGCCGGCCCACCAGTAGGAAGGCGTGCAGAAGTGTCTGGGGTTGCCTCTGGGCGTGCCGCCACGGCCGGCCCACCCGTGGGTGGGCGTGAAGAACTCTTTCCGTGTGCCACTGGGTGTGCCGCCACGGCCGGCCCAGCCGTGGGTGGGGCGTGCAGAAGGGCTTGCGGTTGCCTCTGGGTGTGCCGCCACGGCCGGCCCCACTCTGTGTGGGGCGTGCAGAAGGGCCTGCGTGTGCCCTTAGGTGTGCCACCACGGCCGGCCCACCCGTGGGTGGGGCGTGCAGAAAACTGCGTGTGCCGCTGGGTGTGCCGCCACGGCCGGCCCACCCGGGGTGGGGCGTGCAGAAGGGCCTGCGGTTTGCCTCTGGGTGTGCCGCCCACGGCCTGCCCACTCGTGGGTGGGCGTGCAGAACTGATTGCGTGTGCCTCTGGTTGTGCCGCTTGGCCGGCCCACCCGTGGAGTGGGGCGTGCAGAACTGGACTGGGGTTGCCTCTGGGTGTGCCGCCACGGCCGGCCCACCCGTGGGTGAGGCGTGCAGAAGGGCCTGCGTGTGCCCCTGGGTGTGCCGCCACGGCCGGCCCACCCGTGGGTGAGCGTGCAGAACTGTTTGCGTGTGCCACTGGGTGTGCCGCCACGGCCGGCCCACCCGTGGGTGGGCGTGCAGAAGGGCCTGGGGTTGCCTCTGGGTGTGCCGCCACGGCCGGCCCACCCGTGGGTGAGGCGTGCAGAAGGGCCTGCAGTTGCCTCTGGGTGTGCCGCCACGGCCGGCCCACCCGTGGAGTGGGCGTGCAGAACAGTTTGCGTGTGCCACTGGATGTGCCGGCACGGCCCGGCCCACCCGTGGGTGGGCGTGCAGAACTGTTTGCGTGTGCCTCTGGGTGTGCCGCCACGGCCGGCCCACCCGTGGGTGGGCGTGCAGAAGGGCCTGGGTTTGCCTCTGGGTGTGCCGCCACGGCCGGCCCACCCGTGGGTGAGGCGTGCAGAAGGGCCTGCGTTTGCCTCTGGGTGTGCCGCCACGGCCGGCCCACCCGTGGAGTGGGCGTGCAGAACTGTTTGCGTGTGGCACTGGATGTGCCGCCACGGCCGGCCCACCCGTGGGTGGGGCGTGCAGAACTGTTTGCGTGTGCCACTGGGTGTGCCGCCACGGCCGGCCCACCCGTGGGTGAAGCGTGCAGAAGGGTTTGCGTGTTGCCTCTGGGTGTGCCGCTACGGCCGGCCCACCCGTGGGTGGGCGTGCAGAAGAGCCTGCGGGGTTGCCTCTGGGTGTGCCGCCACGGCCGGCCCACCCATGGAGTGGGGCGTGCAGAAGAGCCTGCGGTTGCCTCTGGGTGTGCCGCCACGGCCGGCCCACCCGTGGGTGGGCGTGCAGAACTGTTTGCGTGTGCCACTGGATGTGCCGCCACGGCCGGCCCACCCGTGAATGGGCGTGCAGAACTGTTTGCGTGTGCCACTGGGTGTGCCGCCACGACCGGCCCACCCGTGGGTGGGCGTGCAGAACTGTTTGCGTGTGCCACTGGATGTGCGCCACGGCCGGCCCACCAGTGGGTGGGCGTGCAGAAATGTTTGCGTGTGCCTCTGGGTGTGCCGCCACGGCCGGCCCACCAGTGGGTGGGCGTGCAGAACTGTTTGCGTGTGCCACTGGATGTGCCACCACGGCCGGCCCACCCGTGGGTGGGCGTGCAGAGGAGCTTGCGTGTGCCACTGGGTGTGACGCCACTGCCGGCCCACCCGTGGGTGGGCGTGCAGAAGGGCCTGCGGTTGCCTCTGGGTGTGCCGCCACGGCCTGCCCACCCCTGGGTGGGCGTGCAGAACTGTTTGCGTGTGCCTCTGGTTGTGCCGCTTCGGCCGGCCCACCCGTGGGTGGGCGTGCAGAACGGCCTGGGGTTGCCTCTGGGTGTGCCGCCACGGCCGGCCCACCCGTGGGTGGGCGTGCAGAAGGGCCTGGGTTTGCCTCTGGGTGTGCCGCCACGGCCGGCCCACCCGTGGAGTGGGGCGTGCAGAAGGGCCTGCGGTTGCCTCTGGGTGTGCCGCAACGGCTGGCCCACCCGTGGGTGGGGCGTGCAGAAGTTTCTGCGGGTGCCTCTGAATGTGCAGCAATGGCCGGTCCACCCGTGGGTGGGCGTGCAGAAGTGTCTGGGTTTGCCCCTGGGTGTGCCGCAGCGGCCGGCCAACCCGTGGGTGGGCGTGCAGAAGTGTCTGCGGGTGTCGCTGTGTATGCCGCAGCGGCCGGCCCACCCGTGGGTGGGCGTGCAGAAGATGTCTGGGGTTTCCTCTGGGTGTTCAGCAATGGAGGGCCCACCGGTGGGTGGGGCGTGAAGAAGTGTCTGCCGGTGCCTCTGGGTGTGCAGCAATGGCCGGCCAACCAGTAGGAAGGCGTGCAGAAGTGTCTGGGGTTGCCTCTGGGGTGTGCCGCCACGGCCGGCCCACCCGTGGGTGGGCGTGAAGAACTCTTTCCGTGTGCCACTGGGTGTGCCGCCACGGCCGGCCCACCCGTGGGTGAGGCGTGCAGAAGGGCTTGCGGTTGCCTCTGGGTGTGCCGCCACGGCCGGCCCACTCTGTGTGGGCGTGCAGAAGGGCCTGCGTGTGCCCTTAGGTGTGCCACCACGGCCGGCCCACCCGTGGGTGGGGCGTGCAGAAGAACTGCGTGTGCCGCTGGGTGTGCCGCCACGGCCGGCCCACCCGGGGTGAGGCGTGCAGAAGAGCCTGCGGTTGCCTCTGGGTGTGCCGCCACGGCCTGCCCACCCGTGGGTGGGCGTGCAGAACTGATTGCGTGTGCCTCTGGTTGTGCCGCTTCGGCCGGCCCACCCGTGGAGTGGGCGTGCAGAACGGCCTGGGGTTGCCTCTGGGTGTGCCGCCACGGCCGGCCCACCCGTGGGTGAAGCGTGCAGAAGGGCCTGCGTGTGCCCCTGGGTGTGCCGCCACGGCCGGCCCACCCGTGGGTGGGCGTGCAGAACTGTTTGCGTGTGCCATTAGGTGTGCCGCCACGGCCGGCCCACCCGTGGGTGGGCGTGCAGAAGGAGCCTGGGGTTGCCTCTGGGGTGTGCCGCCACGGCCGGCCCACCCGTGGAGTGGGCGTGCAGAAGGGCCTGCGGTTGCCTCTGGGTGTGCCGCCACGGCCGGCCCACCCGTGGGTGGGCGTGCAGAACAGTTTGCGTGTGCCACTGGATGTGCCGGCACGGCCGGCCCACCCGTGGGTGGGCGTGCAGGAACTGTTTGCGTGTGCCTCTGGGTGTGCCGCCACGGCCGGCCCACCCGTGGGTGGGCGTGCAGAAGGGCCTGGGTTTGCCTCTGGGTGTGCCGCCACGGCCGGCCCACCCGTGGAGTGGGCGTGCAGAAGGGCCTGCGTTTGCCTCTGGGTGTGCCGCCACGGCTGGCCCACCCGTGAGTGGGCGTGCAGAACTGTTTGCGTGTGGCACTGGGTGTGCAGCCACGGCCGGCCCACCCGTGGGTGGGGCGTGCAGAACTGTTTGCGTGTGCCACTGGGTGTGCCGCCACGGCCGGCCCACCCGTGGAGTGGCGTGCAGAAGGGGTTTGCGGTTTGCCTCTGGGTGTGCCGCTACGGCCGGCCCACCCATGGGTGGGCGTGCAGAAGGGCCTGCGGTTGCCTCTGGGTGTGCCGCCACGGCCGGCCCACCCGTGGAGTGGGCGTGCAGAACTGTTTGCGTGTGCCACTGGATGTGCCGCCACGGCCGGCCCACCCGTGGGTGGGCGTGCAGAAAGGTTTGCGTGTTGCCACTGGGTGTGCCGCCACGGCCGGCCCACCCGTGGGTGGGCGTGCAGAAGTGCCTGCGTTTGCCTCTGGGTGTGCCGCCACGGCCGGCCCACCAGTGGGTGAGGCGTGCAGAAGGGTTGCGGTTGCCTCTGGGTGTGCCGCCACGGCCGGCCCACCCGTGGGTGGGCGTGCAGAACTGTTCTGCGTGTGCCACTGGGTGTGCCGCCACGGCCGGCCCACCCGTGGGTGGGCGTGCAGAAGAGTTCTGCGTGTGCCTCTGGGTGTGCCGCCAGCGGCCGGCCCACCCGTGGGTGGGCGTGCAGAACTGTCTGCGTGTGCCACTGGGTGTGCCGCCCGGCCGGCCACCCGTGGGTGGGCGTGCAAGTGCTGCGTGTGCCACTGGGTGTGCCGCCGCGGCCGGCCCACCCGTGGTTGTGGGCGTGCAGAAGAGCCTGGGGTTGCCTCTGGGTGTGCCGCCACGGCCGGCCCACCCGTGGGTGAAGCGTGCAGAAAAGTGCCTGCGGTTTGCCTCTGGGTGTGCAGCCACGGCCGGCCCACCCGTGGGTGGGCGTGCAGAACTGTTTGCGTGTGCCACTGGGTGTGCCGCCACGGCCGGCCCACCCGTGGATGGGGCGTGCAGAACTGTTTCGCGTGTGCCTCTGGGTGTGCCGCCACGGCCGGCCCACCCGTGGGTGGGCGTGCAAACTTGTTCTGCGTGTGCCACTGGATGTGCGCCACGGCCGGCCCACCAGTGGGTGGGCGTGCAGAAAGAGCTTGCGTGTTGCCTCTGGGTGTGCCGCCACGGCCGGCCACCAGTGGGTGGGCGTGCAGAACTGTTTGCGTGTGCCACTGGATGTGCCGCCACGGCCGGCCCACCCGTGGATGGGCGTGCAGAACTGTTTGCGTGTGCCACTGGTGTGTGCCGCCACGGCCCGGCCCACCCGTGGGTGGGCGTGCAGAAGCTGTTTGCGTGTGCCACTGGATGTGCCGCCACGGCCGGCCCACCAGTGGGTGGGCGTGCAGAAAGTGTTTGCGTGTTGCCTCTGGGTGTGCCGCCCACGGCCGGCCCACCCGTGGGTGGGCGTGCAGAACTGCTTCGCGTGTGCCACTGGATGTGCCGCCACGGCCGGCCCACCCGTGGGTGGGCGTGCAGAGAAACTGCGTGTGCCTCTGGGTGTGCGCCACTGCCGGCCCACCCGTGGGTGAGCGTGCAGAAGGGCCTGCGGTTGCCTCTGGGTGTGCCGCCACGGCC